>CAJNDV010032908.1:88214-105714 GCA_905221635.1 Symbiodinium sp. CCMP2456
AACCTTAAACCCTAAACCCTAATTTACTACTGGTTTCCTTTTCAACCCGGGCCTGCTCCAGCCTCAGATCCGCCTCCTCCGTCTCTCCTGGGCTTCCAAAAAGAGGAAAGAAACGAAGGGTTTATAGGCTTAGGGTTTAGGGTTTAGGGGGCTCCCTTTCAAGGCTGTAAGGCTTGGGGTTCAGGGTTTAGGGGTTCAGGGGTTCAGGAGTTTGGGGTTTGGGGTTTAGGGATTCCGTTAAAGAGTTCTATGAGGTTAAGTCTCAGATAAAGCTTACTCTCATGGCAACTGGTTGTAAGGGTTACTACAAGGGCTCTATGAGATGGATGCTTTAGTAATAAGGTCTCCTTGGAGGGTCCCAAAAAGGGTTGAGGGGTTAGTAAGGGCTGAGGGTTTCGGGCCAAGAAAAGAAAACAAGGGTTTATGGGGTTGTTTAAGGCTTGCTTTACTAGGGTGTGTAGAGCTTATAGGCTTGTATAGGGTTTGTGTTAGTAGGTGTTTAGGGTTTGGAAGGTTTAGGGTTCAGGGCCTCGGTTAGAGCTAGTGGTTCATAGGGAGGAAAAAAGTTTGTTTCATTAGGGTGTAGGGTTTAAGGGTTTAGGGTGAGGCTGTAAGGCTTGGGTTTTCCAGTGTGAGGGTTATAATTACGGTCTAGGATTTTGGGGATTGCCAAATAGCTGTGTGTGGTCTTACACAGTCTTTCGAAGGTTGCCTGGGGAGTTTTCTCTTAAAGAAGATCTGCAGGGCATTGCGTGTCAGCTCTTCTACAGCAAGCTTTCGGAATTTTGCTATAAGCTCACGTGAGGCTTAGTTGGTTTGCCTTTAGCGCTTGCTGTTGAGGGTTGCGGAGGTTTTCGAACTTTGATAGACGGGGCACGTCAAGAGACTACAGCTTCGATGTTGAGGGATCCCCCCGACAACCCTGAACTGAAAATCTTACATTATTTAAAGGAAACTACAGGTGGGGNNTATCACGGTAACTACCCACCTGAAAAGCGCCGGAATTCTGTTAGGTCACGGGGCCCTGCTCGATCCCACAATAGGCGCGCTGCCAAGGCTCCTTCGTCTAAGTCGGAGTGGATGATCACGGAGCAAGTCGCCTCGCAATACCCGTGGCAATATAAACAAAAGGATCTAAGCCCTTTTTTGCAACAGGCCTCGCTGTCCACCCTAAACCCTCAACCGAAAGAGCCACATGATATAATAAGGATATAAGACATCAGGGTTCTAGAATCCGCTTGATAGGCATAGGCGCCTTGATCCCCTTCACATATACAAGATCCGCCTCGTTTATCTGCCATCTGGGACCCTGACATCACTGCCTTGCATGGATTCTAGGATCCTTGAGGGAGGGCTTCGGGTTTCGGGGATTACCTGTCGCCGAAAAGACCTACCTCTTTAGGGTTCCATATCATGGTTTCTGACATACAGTTCCGTAGAAAGGTGGGTCTTTCGGCCCATAGGAAGGACTTGGGGTTCAAGGGGGATCCTGAATAAGAGAACCCTAGGGAGCGCTAGGGAGAAGCGGGGATTACGGGGATTTGTCTTGCCCCCCCTCGGACCTCCGTCCCTTCAGGAGACTGTAACCAAACCTCAAATCCTGAATCCTAAGCCAGAGGCTTCAACGCTCATATCAAAGGTTTTTGGGTTTTGGGTTTAGGACGCATATCTGAACTTTCTAAAATTTTAAAACCCTAAACCGCCTGAACCATGAATGTTCGAATTCACCAGAAAAGGCCAGTGACAACCCTAAACAAAATCCTTCAAACCATACATCTCTAAACACCCTACCGCCCGAAAATCTCGGAAAGATGAACATCTAAATTCTCGAAAAGAGGCCTCCGCAAGATTGATCCCTCGGACAAGGCATCCTGGAGGAGAAGGCCAAGAGAGGGCTGAGTGTTTAGGCTTCGGGGTTGTTGCTGACTTGAAGTGCTGTTTTTGTATGTTGCCTATAGGGCCTGCTTTTTGGGGGTTTGGGGTTTAGGGCCTACTTTTTGAGGGTTTGGGGTTTAGGGCCTACTTTTTGGGGGTTTGGGGTCTATAGGGCCTACTTTTTGGTGTTGGGGTTGAGGGCCTACTTTTTGAGGCTTTAGGGTTTAGGGTGGGAGAGAAGTTCAGAAGGCCCCTGGGCGTTAGATTTTTCGGGCTTATCGGGTGTTATAAGCGGTTGTTACTGTTTAGGCTTTGATCTTCAACATGGGTTGTAGGGATTTTGTCTCTCTTGTGAGGTCCGTGAGGGCTGGTGAGGGACTCTTTCAGGTTCTGTGGAGCTTGACAGGGTTCTACAAGAGATTAGGGCGTAATTGGGTTTTGTCTCCCCCTTCTCCACCCTCCCTCCCTCCCTTCCTGCCTTGCCCTCCCAACTGCTAAATCCTCATCTTAACCACAAGTAAGCCCAAAAGCGTAGGCCCTGTGCTCTATATTCAACCACAGACACTACTCTAAATCAACCCTGAACCCTGAACTCATGCCCTAAATGTTGGCTGCTGCATGCTAGACCCTATTGCTGCCATTATCTGCCTTTCGTAATCATAGTAGTAGTCATAGTATAACTACTGTTGTAGCTTGAACTGACCCTTCTCCTGCAAAAGCAGCTGTATAAGTCCCGAAACTTCACGCCCCACTCCAAACCCGGAACTCCCTCCACAGCATGTCCCCTTAAACCCTGAAACTTAAAGATATTCGGGCTTGGGGTTCATAGGGCTTACTGAAAAATCTGAAAGACCAGCAATACTCTTGAATAGGCTTCCTGCGTTCAAGATAATAATCATTCACCTTCAATCCGTAATTCTTCTACTTGTCAAGGCCTCCCTAATTATTATATGCCTCTTAATCCCGGGGTTTGAGTCCTGGCAAGCCGTGGATCTCGAACATGTTGAACCTGCCAAAGTCTGGGGGCTTCAGAATGAAACGTCCCCTTGTTGGGTGTCCTTGAACATAGGACCCCACGATTTGGCGCTGATATTTACATAATGCTACAGCAGCCTCCAAATCCCCTTGTTTGAGAATGACCCCTTCACTTACGGAGGATCCTTCACATGGTTTAAAACGCAGTTCTCTAAACTGGGTTCGCTTGTTGGGTCCTTTGTTTGAAGAGTGACTTTGCTGGGATCCAATAGGGGGCCAGTAACTGGAAAAGAAGCCATATGCGCGTAGTACTTTGAAGCGCTTGCGGGCAAAAACAAACAACGACCCGTCATGGTAAGGAACCCCCATGCATGCAGGAGCCTATCGAGGCAAGGTCCCGCAAAAACGGGATGGTTTGGGAGGTTTAGGGTTTTTGGTTGAGGGTTTCGGGCTTAAGGGCTGGCTACGAACCCCAGAGTCTAGGGGTGCAAGTGGGTTCAAAGCGTCAAGAACCATTCAGAATTGAGAGTATAGTATTCGGGACTTAAAGCCCTACTGTTTGATTGCTTGGACCCTTAGGGGAGGCTGTCTAGGCATTCCTTGACCCAGTGGAACTAGGTCCCAAAAGACAGTCCTTACTATGGTTTTGAAAATTTGGTGACCTAATTCCATAATGGTAGTACGTCTGGACCCTCTGGGCAATCCATCTTTCCAGTTCCCACAGGTTTGAACCAGCTTTTTTGGGGTAAGGACAGGGTATTGGAGTTCCGGGTCTTTGGGGTCTGGGGTCTGGGGTAACACTACAAAAAAAAGCAAGAGTACTCTCCGCTGAAGCAGGACTTGGTAGCTGCTACCCTTCTCAAACCCTCGAGGTGGGCTCTTGCACTCTTGCACAAGGCGCATCAACAGAGCTTGATATGGCTGATATGGTTCATTCTCCCCTCAACCCTAAACCCTACACCCTTTTTGAAACCGCATTCAGGCCGATGCGTGTGCCGGGAGAGAGAGTTCTCCGAACAGCTCACATGCACAAGGATACCCTACACCCTTTACCCTTTACCGTTACCCTAAACCCTAGAACTTCTCTTATATGCTTGTGGTAGGGCGGGCTCTTTGGTAGTTCCGAGTTGATGCTGGGCTCCAGCAGCCCGCGTCCCTACAACCATAAGGGAACCTGCTTAAAGCCTATGTACAATGCTACAAAGGTACATGTAGGCTCTACCTGGGGATCCAAACACCCACCGTTTTAAGGGTTCTACTCTCTAATCAAGGGGTCATAACCTGCTATTTTGTAGGGTTTGGGGTCACAGGTATGGCATGGATGTCGGGTTTCGGAGCCAGGGTCAAGAGCTACTGCAAGAAGAGACCTGTGACGGCGATTCCCCGGCAGCCGACCGTGGGCTTCTACCCGTTTACCTTGAATTCGCCTCGGCCCCGGCCGAAGCCGTCAGAGGTTCCTATTCGGATCCCCTCTATACTCTCCAGTGGCCCTGCCTTGCTTCCGCGGCTTGTTGATGCGCCTCAAAGCCCTTCCCTTGCCTCTGCTTGTTTGTATGCAATCTCCTCCCCTTCCCAGGTCCTCTTCCGCTCCGCCAACGGCGTCTTCAAGGCACCAGCAGCGACGCGCAGCGTTTAAACTTTCCTAGGGTGAAGGGTTTGTTCGAAGCCTCATTGAGAAGCCCTAAACCTTTCAGACCCTAAACCCTTTCCTGTGACCCCAAACCCTGCAAAATAGTAGGTTCTGACCCCTTACTTAGAGGGCAGAACCCTTAAACCAGTAGGTTTTGGGATCCCCAGGTAGACCCTACCCTCGTAACATTAAGCCCCACAATACCCTATATAGCAATCCCTAAAACCTGTAGACCCCACTGCCAGCCTCAGCATGCAGGACTTCTCCACGCGGGCGGTCTTCACGCTTGCTCTCCTTGTCAGCCTGGGGTTCGGGAGCTGTCAGAACCCCAAATGGTTTAGGGTTCATAAAAGGGTTTCATGTAGGGGCCTTAATCGTTAGAATAGGGTTTGGGACATATTAGACTATAATTATGATAAGGAACCCCCCAAAGCCTATTCTAATTAAGGCGCCTATATCAGGGGCTTAAAGGGTGTTGGCAGGGAGACGGGACGGGAGCTTCAAGGGTTCTAAATAAGGATCTTACAGGGGTTCGGGCTCCGGAGGGGTTTAGGGTTTAGGGTGTTTCCAGAGTTTTGCATGGGATCGATTGCGGTTTTAGGCTAGGGGCTTGTAGGGCTTGGGGAACCTAAGGCTTTCGACTCTCACACTCGCACAAGGCCGGCAAGGCTCCGCCTAAGGCTTTAGGGTTTAGGGCTTGAAGGTTTCAGACGACCATAGCGGGGCAAGAGCAGCGATAGCCTTCGTCATGCAGCCATAGTGGTTGGGTAGCGAATAGTGGTGTTCGGAAATACTTAGTCAAGCGTGTACGAAGTGGGCATGGGAATACAAGGAGTCGAGAAGCAGCACTCAACGGTAATAGTGCCGACGAAACAACACAACGAGTGTGACAGTCCGCAAAGCAACGAATGGTTCCTAAAGATCGAGGATACCCTTGCTCTTGGAGGCTTCTATGCAGGATTGTTCGACCTTCATCACTTCGCCAAGTCCTTCTCGACTCCTTCTTGGACCTAGTGGCGATTGGACCTTCGCACTTCTGGCGACGCGACGCCGGGCAAATCTGTAAAGTCGCATGTAGGCACCAAACTTGACATACTCGATGATAACCCGCAAAGGCCGAAGTCTGTTTTGAACAACGTGTAAACTTGAAGAAATACAACAGAAATCAAGGCCCCCGTAAACCTCTAGAGCAAGCAAGAAACAACTCCAATTGGCCAAGCGTCATCAGAAGACCAACTGCACCCTACATGAATGAAAACACCAAGCATGGTAGACCAAGTCCCACCATGCCAACACAAGGGTCTTCAAAACCCTACACTGGCCACTGACCAAAAAACTGAGAAAGAAACCCTGAATCCTAAACCCTAAACCCAGCCCACAACAGCAACTCCCAAACCCAAACATACTGAACCCTGACTCCTAAACCACTAAGCTCTAAACCCCAAGCCCGGCCTAGGGTTTAAGGTTTAAGGGCTGAGGGGTTTAGGGTTTTAAGGTTTAGGGGTTTAGGGTTTAAGGTTTAGGGCTTAGGGTTCCAAAACACGAAACCCTTAACACCCCCCTTTCTAAAACGCTAAGCCCCAACCATCAACCCCCAGCCAAGTTGAAGGAAACCGCAGGTGGGGAGTTTAGGGTTGTTAGGGCTTCTAGAAGGCTTCTATAAGGTATATACACCTTCTATAAGGCTCCTATAACGGTAACTACCCACCTGAAACTGTCTTAAACCCTAAACCATAAACCCTAAACCAAGAGGCATCTCCGGCAGTACAGACCGCGCCGGGCTCAGAGGACGGCTCGACTCTTCCTCAAGGCCTCTGCTTTAAAGGAATTTAGGGTTTAGGGTTTAGGTTTAGGGTGGGGAGTTTAGGGTATATAGGGCTTCTATAAGGCTTCCATAAGGTATATAGACCTTCTATAAGGCTCCCATAAAGGTAACTACCCACCTGAAAATGTCCTAGAACCATAAGGAAGCAGCCGTGAGAACTAGAATTGCGTTCCCTTACAGGCTTTCTTTAACGGTGTCCTCTACGGTGATACTATGATGGGTATGCATCTAGGGTTTTAATGTGCTGGCCATAATATTCAGAATAGGGTCTCAAACAAATACTGAGGGACTGTATATGACACGGTTTAGGGTTTAGGGTTTAGGGGGTTTAGGGGGTTTAGGGTTTAGGGTTTAGGGTTAATTATGAGAACATTACGAGTAAAACCTTGGACCCTAAATGCTAAACTCTCACCACAAGCATCCATGTACCCTGCGGGGTCCTTTGAGGAGTTACTGTAATCCAGGGCTCTATAGGGTTTCATCAGGGTTTTATAGGCCCTATGGGGCTTGATAGTCCATGTATAGGACTGAGGGTATAGGGTTCTACAAGACATCAGCTTCACCACATGGTTGGGTGACAACACATTACGGTACAGGGTTTTGCTGGAAATGAAGGCCAAGTAAACCCACGACTCAAAAAACAAATACCTGTACACAATTTCAGAACGCCTTTATTCAACAAACTGGACAAGAGTCCTATACTTCTGACCAAAGACTTCAACATCTTAGTTAAAGCAACATCCCCAAACCCCAAAAACCATACTGCCCAAAGATTTTTTGAACCCCAAGCATCACCGAACTGAGACCTGTGTAAGCTCAGTCGCAATTGAAACTCGGAAGCCCTCAACTATCGGTTTAGGGTTTAGGGTTTGTTGAACCCTAAACCGTAGCAGTAAAGCCCTGCACCCAAATACTGAATCCCCAAACCAAGACCATATGCTAAGACCTAAACTCAAGCCCGAAACCCCTAATTAAACCAAAAAGCCGTTTAAGCTAAACTTGAAGCATTAAAAAACCGCAAACCACTACCCTTAAACCTCGAACGAAAGCCCGTAAAACCGAAATCCAAGCCTGTAGAAGATGGTTTTGGGGCAAATTAGTATTTAGGGTTTAGGGTTAATTTTAATAAAGAGCCACCAACATAGTATAGGTCATTACTTAGACAATTCAGGCCCCTATATTAGACTATGAAACCCAAACCTTTGAGCCCCTGAAACCTCAGGCAACATCCTTTCAGCCCTAAGCCAAACTCCCTAAACCGTTTAGGGCTCAGGGTTTAGGGTGCTAAACCCCAGCACCGAAACCCACACGCCTTTTGAAGCTTTGACCCTAAACCCACCCTGAACCCTCAACCCTTAACCCTTTTTGCAACAAGCCTCGTTGTCCAGCAGCCCGGTGTAGCCAAACACACACTCCCCTAACCCTAAACCCTAAACCCTAATCCTAAACCAAACCTTTTATTTTCGACTCCCAGTTGGACCCTTAGCAGCACCCCGAAAAGCTGCACTGCACGGTCCCCACCGCAACACCCCGCCCCCCTCCATCCTAAACCCCACACGATCTGCAAACCAGAAAAGAAACCACGGTTCAGAGTTTAGGGTTTAGGGCTCTTCACCCCCATGTTTCGAACAAAAACAAATCGAGAAGAGCGACGCTCCATTGGGAAGCTTGGTACCCTAAACCCTAAACCCTAAACCCTAAACCCTAAACCCTAAACCGAGAAGAGCGACGCTCCATTGGGAAGCTCGGTGGCGGCGAGAGTGGCGCTGCGGCCACGCGGAGCGGACCCAGGCTGGCCTCTAGGGGCGCTGGGAGAATAACGTTTTTTTTTTTTGGTGTAGGGTTTAGGGTTTAGGGTTTAGGGTTTAGGGGTTCTTCAATCTTTGACGACTTTTTGAAATATGTATTTCTAGTTGGTGGTTTTTGGTATTGGTATTTCTAGTTTAAGGAGTTTTGGTATCGGTATTTCGCATTTAGGCGTTTTGATATAGGTATCCCTCATAGGTATTTCTAGTTTAATGACTAGAGCAAGCAATTTGGTGAAATGTGGTGTTTAGGTAGGGTTTACGGAGTTGGGGTTACTACTAACTACAGTGTCCAGGTTACTCTAGGGTTACTACAAGATGCTCCAGGGTTTACGACTGCTCTATTGCAAGCTCCCTTCCCAGGACACCTGCAATGTTCCGTCAGGAAAAAGCCTTGACAACAAGAGACCCCGAGTAAATCGTAGATACTGCGCACCCTAAACGATAGATGGGCTCCGAAGTAAGCTCCTAAGCCCTTTTTTTGAACCCAGGCTCTGATCGTCAGCTGGGAAATCCTAAGCCCCAAACCCTAAACCCCAAATCTCAAATCCCAACCCCAGTCCCGAGTCCTAAATCCGAAACCCTAGCCCTAAGTGTCCATGTACCCAAATAGTATATGCTTTGGCCGTATGGTAGTCCCTATGGAGGTACTTTGGGGCGAAAATATTGCAAGGCCAAAGATCCTCTGGGGGCCAGCAGGACTTCCGAGCCAAGAAATACAAGTTAGGGTTTTAATGGGTTACGGGCAGCGCAAAGACAAAATCATATAAGACCAAACCTTTACATTGAGGCCCTAAACCCTAAACCGTGGCTCGTAAGGTCTAAATGGAGATTTGTAGAGAGGGTCTAGGCTCTGCCTGAGTATCCTCAACCTGGACCCCCCAAAAATCCATGCCTGATTCAGGACTTACATAAGCACATCAGAAATAATAATAACAATAATAATAATGATAATGATAAGCCCGGAAAAGGTAGGCTCTGCCTGGATAGGCAAACAGCTTAACGCAAAGCTGACGCGTTGGATTTTTTACGAGTTTAGGCTGCGCCCTTAACCGGTGCTCTGACCGCGAAAAGCAGAAAAGGGAAAGATGGTGGTTCAGGCGCCTCAGTGATATATAATATGTTATGTTACTTCCTGATAGCCCCTAGTGTCATTATAGTAAACAATATCCCAAAGCCGGTATGGCTCCTGAAATAAGCCCACATAGCAGCCCGTTGCACCCTAGCCCTAATCTTGGCTGACTTCTGAACCCCTGCTAAAAGCTTAACTTTTGGCTCCCTTGTTATAGTTCATATAAAAACCCAAAAAGTTAAAGTCCTAAGAGCCAACCAGAAGAAAGCCAAGTAATGGCTGCACCTGCCTCGCTGCTCGTCGTCTGAATGGAAGCCAACGATTGCCTGCCTGCAGTTTAGGGTTTAGGGTTTAGGGTCTCTTTCCCCTAGAAGTGTTCAACAGATTAACAAGCGTTGAGTATGGCTGGGTTTGGTGGGATTTTAACCTTTTCTTCAAGGTTCTGTCGGGAGGGGCTTCGATAAGGGTCTTGTATACAAGTTCATATTGGCGCTCAGCGGGTCCGTTGTTCTTACATCGAGTTCTCAAACAATCTTTCACCCCTGCAGCAAGCAGCATGAGTACTCTGGTGAAGCCGAAAGAACCTAGGGCTCAACCGAAAACTCCGCCCAATGATGAATACTTGTCGTAAACGTCTCAGATGACTTGTTTTAGTAGCAGCGGACATGAAATAAGAACAACCAAGGCTGTAATGACAATGTAAGACGAGGTCTCGCCGCAACAAGACGAGTGGTCATAGCCGAGGCAATGGTTCCAATAGCTAATAGCACTACCTGCGACTCCAAATAGATACCTATTGCTTCCAAGGTCATCACCTATAGCCTATAACACCATAGCTCGAGGATCACGAGGCTTAGGAAGTAAGCTGCCGTACTTTGGGTTGTTAGTAGTATGTATAGATACCTTGATAACAACACTTGTGTTGCTAAGTCTCACGCTCCTTCAAGTACCCCTACACTTAATCCAGCTCTTGGTCCAGTTTGAGGCTACAGGCAGCCATTAGTCATAGACATAGGCGGAAGATGTAATGCCAAGAGCCCATATCCTTATGCAACTTCGGAAATCACTAGATCGTGAACCTGGAATTCTAAATGCCCGAACCCTAAACCCTAAACCCCGAACCCTAAACCATAGCAAGAATGTCTACAGGGGCTAGGGCCTGAAACCGCAAACCCCTACGTAAGCTCAAGCGCCATATCCTGACACCCTTTCTCTCTTTTGCTTCGACGGGGACATCTCAAAAACAACGTGACGGTTTAGGGTTTAGGGTAGTACTTGCACACCTGGAACCTCCCAAAAAACCGTCATAGAACTCTTAACCCTAAACCCTAAGCCCTTATAGATCCCTTATAGAACCCTCATAGATCACTTTAAGGAACCCCTAAACCCTAAACCCTAAACCCTAAACCGTGCTAAGCCGACCCTAAACTCTAAGCCCTTTAGCACCCTGCACTTCAAAAAACGTGCCGGCTCAGGAAAGGGCCCCGCAGATTCTCCAACTCATCTTGGAGGAGCTCTACCTCTCATTTAGGGTTCAGGGTTTAGGAGAGCCTTGGGGATATAGACCCTCTCAAGAAGGTCCCTTTTACTTGGCTGACTTCTGAACCCCTGCTAAAAGTTTAACTTTTAGCTCCTTGTTATAGTTCATATAAAAACCCAAAAAGTTAAAGTCCTAAGAGCCAACCAGAAGAAAGCCAAGTTTAAAAGAGCCACAGGCAGGGTTAAGAAGGTTGCCTTCAAGGGGTCTCCCAAACACTACATAGCAGGTTTCGGGTTTAGGGTTTGATTTGTGGAGGACCCTTAGCCCTACCCCTACAGCCTACCTGAACCTTAAAGAAACTCAAAGACCCTACCTTTTCACGGATAATTTGCAGAAAAAATCCAGACAAAATGTAGGTCTTTGGGGGTCTAGGTAAGCCCTAAACCCAACCCAAAATATCAGGGTTTAAATGATCAAAAGCTTACAAACTCACAACTCGCACTTTACCTTTCGCCGTGCCCTGCTTAAGGTGGCACTAGGATAGGGGTTTAGGGTTCGGGGTTTACTCGACATTAAGGGTGCTGTGAATCTCAACATAGAATATTCGAAAAGTGGTGAAGTCGTCATGCCAGAACCCTGAACCCCAAACCCAAACCCGAGACCCCAACTCTATACCAAAATGATGGCCTCATCACCCTAAACCCTAAACAAGACCAAGAAACCCCAGTGTCGGCTAGTGCTCACTCGCCCTAGAGCCCCTGAACCCTCGACCCGGGTTTTCGGGATTTTAGGGCTCCTTATGATATTTAGGGTTTAGGGTTTAGGGTTTAGGGTATGATAACTTCCTTATGGGTTTAGGGTTTAGGGTATGATAACTTCCTTATGATATTTAGGGTTTAGGGTTTAGGGTCCTTCAACAGGAAGGCTTTTTGGGGAGGCCTTCTGAAGAACGTAAAGTTAAGCAAATTCTCCGCGCCTCCTGCTGCAGACGCCTGAAGGACAGCGCGGACACCAACCAAAAAAAAAAGGTTGAGGGTCTAGGGTTTAGGGTTCTGTGAGTTTAGTAAGATGTTTATTATCAGGGTTTGGGTGCAGCATTTGGGGTTTAGGGCCTTGGGAGCTTTAGGGTTTGCGGATTGGGATCTACAGCTGAGGGCTGGGGTTCAGAGTTTGGGCTTAGCTCTCCTGCTCTGACTCTGGGCAGCCTGTACCGTAAACCTATAGGGTTTCGGGTTTTATTGGTTTAGGGTTTAGGGGCCCTTCAATGTAAAACAACAACCCGAGGTGTTGTACAAATCTTGCTTAACTCTTTAGATTGTTGCGTTTATGCAAAAACGCGCCTGTGTAAACTCTCAAACTCTTTAGCCATATATTCACCGTAAACCCGAAACCGCTAAACCCTGAAAACTCTGAACCCTAAACCTTGTTAGCCATGGGGCTCTCAAAGACTTTGATCAACACCTACTTAAGCCGCAAGCCTATTAAGGTCTCAACCCTTCTCCCAACTTATGCAGACCCAACATTAATCTGTACCTATAGTCTCCATTGAATTGTATATAAGTCCTTTTTTGGTTAACCATTTCTCATACTGTAGGATCTTAACCTTAAAAACTAGTTAACCAAAAAACGGAACTTCAATGGAGACTACAGGTATAGCCGTAGTGCTAAGACCTGGCGCCTCTCTCCAGTCGCTCTGTACAGCGCGTTCAATACATTTCATCTTATACAAAGGAGTCTTAGGAATTAGAATGTGGCTTTGGGGTATATGGTAGAATGAGGGGATACCACAACGAATTCGTCCGACCACTGTATTGCCCTCTATGAAGTTGCACCAAGAGCCCACTAACCATGAAAAACCATCAGTTCATGTCATGTGCCTCACTGCCTCACGTCCAGCCCTAAACCCTAATTTCTAGACCGTTGAACCAGTTGAACCAAAAACAGAAACAACCAGTTAACAACCCACAGCAAACAACAGAAAGCACGCCAACAAACGGGATCGTTAGAACAACAACAGAGAAAAAACCTGAAACGCTATAATAGACCCTGTCAGGACTCTTGAAGAACCCTGAAAGGAACCCTTCATAGGACCTGTACTCTCCGTTGTATTTAGTTCCTTCTTTCGGATAACCATTTTTGTAAGGCTGGGATCCTATGATATGAGAAATGGTTAACCCAACAAAGGAACTACAATGGAGACTATAGAGACTCTGGAGGAGCCTCAAAGAAGCTGTGCACAGGACTCCTGAAGAACCTTGATGAAATCCTTGTAGAACCCTTCCAGGACTCGTAACGCACCCTTTAGAAGAATCCTCGTAGGACTGCTGAAGAACCTTTAAAAGGAAGCTTTTGAAAACCTTGACTTGGAGCATCATGGGACTCACAAAGTAAGGTTGCCTCAGTTGGAGACATCAGTCAATTTAATGACAACGATTATAGGACATCAGATGCTACTGTAAGCCCCAGGGCCCTTTTATAAGTACCCCTTCAAACCTTAAACCCTCAACACGTGTAAATCAGGAAGCCTTTTGAGGATCCGCTTTAACTTAAGGGCCCTCAGAAACCACAACAAAAACGATATGTCTAATAATCCCGTGGATGCTTGGTATTAAGAACAAATTCCTGAGACCACTGAAGTATACCCTAACCCCTAAACCCTAAACCCTAAACCCTAATTCCTGAGACCACTAAAGTAAACCCTAAATCCCTTTTCGAGGCCTCACTTCCAGCTCCTGGAGCATTGCGAGCTCCCCGAGTTGGGTCTGCATTTGCGCCACGAGCTGCCGACTCCTTTGGAGTTCTTCGGTTTCGACTTAGGGTTTAGGGTTTAGGGTTTAGGGTTTAGGGACTCGGGTTCTTTGGTTTAGGGTCTCAGGATTTAGGTTTAGGGTTTACGCAGGGTTTCATGATTTAGGAGAAGATTTCTCGGGTTTAGGATTCGGGTTCTGGGATCTTGGGTACAATTTCGAGGCTGAACGTTTAGTTAAGGCCGAGGGTTTGGGTTTAGGGCGCATGGATTAGGGTTTAGGATGGTTTAGGGCTTAGGCTACTTATGAGATCCCTTTTTTTGCGTGGTGTTCAACAAAAGGGATTTGGGTCCGGTTGGTATCTGTAAACTGTTTTGGCTTATGAGGGTCTTATGAGGGCTCTATCACAGGGTTTAGGCTTCAGGGGGATGCAGTGGAACTTTGAACAAAAGCTCTGTGTCTGCGGTACGTTTCTATTACAGTGACACTCACCACAAGGGCCAAATATGGCCAGACTCTGCATTCAAGAGCCGGTTTCTGCAAAGCAAGTTGCTTGCGACGACATCAGAATGTGTGGCAAGATGGGTTTCCAACTCTTTGTCTTAGCAACGTCAAACAACTTGTTGACATGATAACCCGCATCAGTAGTGTAGGCGCCTTAATAATTAGAATAGGGTTTGGGGGTATACTATACTATAGTTATATCAGAACCCCAAGGAATATTATGGGTAAGTATTTAGGCTTCTATATTAGCCACTCCAGGTGTGCCTTGGCTTATGGCAGGTCCGGCAGGTATGCGCTGCTTACAGGCATCCTGCCGCGCTTTTGGTCTCACCAATCCATGTGGATGGCTTCGTAGCAACAGATCCTTCATAGGTAAAAGCTCGATCTCATGACCGACAAAGAACTGGTGATAATCAGTCTTCCAAAGTGGCGATGTCTGCATTGACATCATGGCAACCCAGGGTTTGGGATTTATGGCTTTGGGGCTTAGGGTTCTGTCACACATGTTTTGGCGGTTCAGGACGTCGTCGCCAATCTTAGGGTTCTGTCACACATGTTTTGGTGCTTCTGGACGTCGTCGCCAATTCCTAAGGCAGGTCTTTCACAAATAGTGTACCTCCAGCTTGAAACCCTCATGACGACCCATGGTGAATCCTCCGACATTGGTGAGATGTATGAGTGGCCTGCCCATTGATGACCCAGTGCCTTTTGATCCTTTGATGTCAGAGAAGCTAGGCGCTGACGTGGAGGCAAGTCTTCCACCCACCCATAAGCCCTGAGCACCAAGCTATAATTCCTCACCCCTACACCTCAAGTTCTACAGCCTAAACCCTAAATTGCACACGCTGAACCCGAAAATGCCTAAAATCCCTGCGCCCTAATGTAGGGGCCGTAATAATTAGAATAGCTTTTGGGTGTTCCTTACTATAAGTATAGTATAATATACCCCAAACCCTATTCCAATTGTTAGGGCCCCTATATTACACAGTCAAACCGAAAGCCTAAACCCAAACCCCTAAAAGACCGAAGCCTAAACCCTAAACCCTAAACCACTCAAACCGAAACCCCAAAATGTTAAACCCTACACAGCCGAAACCCTCAAGTCCTCAGCATCTCAGAAACCTTCAGCCCGAAAGCCCCTCAGCCTGCCAAGCAAAAACCCCGTCCGTCCAAGTCCAGGTTGAGGGTTTAGGTTTTACGGTTCAGTTTAGGGTTCGGTTTAGGGTACATAGTTTAGGGAAGAGGGTTTTAAGGTAGGGTGAGGTAAACCCCCCTCACAGCAACGGTTAAGACGAGGGCTGGTGCATGCATATCAGAGGCCAAGTTCCTTGCTTGCCAGGGGCTGTTAACTTATGGCGTTGGAATGGGGGAATTTTGAGGGTTTCGGCAGAAAGACCTCGATCACCCTAAACCTCACGGACCTTCAGCATAGACTCCTGATTACAGGTCTTAAACCCAGAGCCCCAAAGCATGAACCCGCTAAACCCTTAACCCTTAAACCCTTAAACCCTTAACCCCTAAACCCCTAAACTCCAAAACCCTAAACCCTGAAACCCTAAACCCCTAAACCTTATAAGAACCGCCTTAGGAATTTGTCAGCCGAAGGGCTGAAGCGGCTCTCCATAGATTTGACCCTGCATGAGGACAGCTCTGGGCCCGAAAACTCTCAGATCAGTCTGAGCCAACTACCATGCTTGAATTCTGAGCTCGTGTTCGAGCCTATACAGCTATGGTTCACGGCAGCTGACAGTGCTGTATGTGACAGTGGACCGATATGTTAGTCACAGTGCTACCTGCGATTCTCGAAGGCGCCTGAGTAATCATTGCGTAGCACCCAGAGACTTCGATATCCCTTAATTAAGGAATATACCTTAAATCATATTAGGGATCCTACTATAATTTAAGGCATAATCCTTAATTAAAGCATATTGGAGTCTGTGGGTAACTGCAACTAAAGTAAAGATGTTCCCTAGAAGTCCATATGTGACCATAGTGTATTATGTGCCGAAACCCTATCCAAAACGGCACGTCCACTTATAAAACCCCCTCCCTAAACCCTAAACCCTAAATCCTAAACCCTAACGCCCAGTACAGCGTCCGTGGTAGACCATGAAGCTGATCTTCTGAGTGCCATCTCGAAGACAGAACAGCCTTAAAGGTTTAGGGTTTAGGGTTTTGGGTAAACCCTAAATAAACCCCACCCAAAACAAAAATGTGAAAACGCTATATGGAAATGTGATATGTTCCAGTAGCCCTAAAACCCTCATAAATTCCTCAAACTTTTTGCATCCCTTCCGTAAGGCTGCCTTCTGTACTGTTCTTCGGGAGGCGGGGACGACGAGCTCACCTAATATAGGGGCCTTAATAATTAGAATATGGTTTTAGGGCTCCTTTATAGCATAAATATAGCAATGGTACCCAAAATAGCCCTAAGCCCTACACCCCAAAATAGTAAGCCTAGAGGTCCATGTGCCCAAATAGTATATACATTGGCCCTGAAAATACCTATATAGGGACTACTTTATGGCCAAAGTATATCTAGTTGGGTACATGGACCCTTAGGGTAATGGTAATTATTTAGGCCCACGACATGAAGGCCTCCTCCCAAGGGCTGGTTTCCGTTAGGGAGCCTCAGGGTCGAAGTGCCTACATACCTATAGTCTCCATTGTAGTTCCTTTTTTTTTTGGTTTAAGCAAATATATATATATATATATATATATTAAGGATTTTATAAGGTATCCCCAAAAAGGAACTACATTGGAGACTAGAGGTAGTATGTTCTTAGTACTTAGGGTTTAGGGTTCTTAGTTCTTAGAGGGCTTCCCAATTAATATGCTTTCCATCCACCGGAATGCACCACAATAGACTAAGCAATATGGGTGCATGGACCCTTAGAGGGAGCTCCTGGAAATGATTGGTGGAATCGTTTTACATCCGCGAAAAAGACCAATGAGTGCTTTCGGGTTTATAGGCTCTGCAGGTTTTGGTTCGAGGGTTCGGGCCTATTTAGCGTTTAGGGTTTAGGGTTTCCGAATGCAAGTGGAACGTCTGCGCCTGCTGACTGCTACTGATGAACAGTATGCAAGGGCTGCAGGACGCCTCATTGCGTGCGGTACTAGCCGGCACCTCGTCAAACCCAAATCCGTAATGTGGAGGCCTCAAAAAATAGTATCTTGAAGTATATTACTTAACGTAAAATCTACAGGCACTATGCGGGGATATTACTACTGATGTTTGCGCCATCTACTTCCCCGGGCACCTTGTCAAACCCAAACCAGTAACCAGAAACCTGGCAAAGATGCGCCTGTGCCAGCGACGTGTTTGGTGGCTGGGGCGGTGTTGGGACCAGGTCCTGACCGGCTGCCATCTGACTTGGCTGCAGTTGGAAGTCTAGGTTTCAGACTTAATGTACGGGCCTCAGTAATTAGAATAGGGTTTCGGGATATATACTATTCTGCAATCTAATAAGGAACCCCCAAAATAGTATTGGCAATAATTTAGGCCCCTACATTACGGGTTGATGCAGACCCTAAACCCTAAACCCTAAACCCAAAAAAATACAGTTCAGGGATCAAGGCTTGTACTG
>CAJNDV010032909.1:1290-14485 GCA_905221635.1 Symbiodinium sp. CCMP2456
CGGGCCCGCCCCCCCCCCCCCTCCTAGCAAAAGACAGCCTCGATTCCTTCTTGGATCGTGTTTGCAACTGTAGGTAAGAATGCCTCAAAGACCCTCGTCTCGTTTGGACCACATCAGTTTCTGAATGTGGTGCGCATCAACGGATCATGGTGTTCCGCCTTTCCCGACGAGCTTTGCAGCTTGGTCGCTTCAACTCGGCTTCAGATGCAAGGCAAGACCCTGGAGTACATTCCGTTCCATGCTTGAGTAGGACTAAAGGGTTCTTTTCGGGCAGGAAGGAGATTTTAGGTAGAGTTGCCTTGCTTCTACTCGTAGCTCCCTAAACCCTAAACCCTATGAACTACTGTGCAGCCAGTATATAGAGCCCCGTACACCCCTATAAAGCCGTGCAAAAACCTGGACAAAACTCCAGAAATATCCAACTCCCTCTACCGGGGCTTGCGTATGTGCCCCTTGGGGGCGTCTGGGAGTTTCTGACATGTCGAAGTCATCCTTGGGTCAGGGTTTGATACTGTTGATGATACAAATTCTGCATTACCTTACGGACCCTAAACTATGGGAATTATGGTATATTCCTTATTCTGGGTAGTGCAGTTCATATCATCAACCGTAAAGCTTTCTAGTGTAGGTTCCTGTTACCCACCGCAACGACGTCAGCCTTGTTCAGTTCCTCAGGGCTTTGGATTTGGTACAGAAGCCTGCATAATTCGCAATAAAGCCCCTTGGGCTTGTATTATACTTCTATACTTCTAGTTTCATATACCCCCAAACCATATTCGAATTATTCAGACCTTTATACCCCTATAGTACTCCATAATTACAACCCTGTACATAGAGCTCTTCTTTGGGAAGCCTTCTAAAAAACCCTGTTCAACACGTCAATACCCCTGTATCCGGCTCACTTGCTTGGGCTTTAGGTTGTCGTATCATTGGGCTCTTATTAAGCAGCTAAAACAAGCAACCATGCTTAAAGGGTCACGGGTTTAGGGTTTAGGGTTTTGGTTTAGGGTTTAGGGGTACAGATGAGGTAACTTGTACTTTCCCAGTCCTGTTCAGAATACCATGACTGTACTTACTAAGTTTCGTGAACCTCCAAGTAATGGCGACATTTACTGAATCAGATGTTTTCCTCGTTCGGGTACTTTGCAGTACCTTCTTTAGCAAGATCACTCCAGCACCATTGCAAACCCAAGCAAGCCACTTTCAAGACCACCTCATACATCCCAGAAAGTCAACCCCCCCGCCAAAGAAAAGAGCCGGGAAAAACAAAATTTGGTGTTGGCTTCAGACCTTCTGACCCTAAACCCCAAGGCCCTAAACCGTAAAGCTTAAACCCTTTTCCCTAAACCCTTAAACCCCTTATCCCGAAACCCTAAACCCTTAAACCCCTTATCCCAAAACCCCCCAAAAAAACCCTAAACCCTAAACCCCTAAACTCGTGTCCCAAAACCCACTTCACTTCTACATTTTCGAGGCGAGGGGCTCCCCAATGCCTTGGCCGCAGCCTTCGTCGCCCGGACCTCGGCACCGGTGGGTTTTCGGTAGAATGTGTATGTGTGTGTGTGTGTGTAACGTGTGGGAGCCTTAATAATTAGAAAGAGGTTCCTTTAAGAGGGATACTATAAGGGTTACCGTAAGGGTTCTATAAAAATTGGGGCCTTGAAATAATTAGAACAGGGTTCGGGGGTTCCTTCAAAGGGTTCCTTAAAGGTTTCTAGAAGGGCTACTATAAGGGTTCAGGGTTGAGCAGGTTTTAGAGGTGTTTATACCGGTGTTCTAGTGATTCCGCTATGTTTAGGGTTCTTCGGGGTCGTAGGGTTTGGGGGTTCAGGATGTTGGGGCCAGGGTGGACTATCGCATCCCCTGGGCGTATCCTTGGATTTTGTGTCTTGTACTGGACTTGCAGTGGCTTTCGATATGGGGTTTCCGAAAATAGGGGACCTAATATAGTAGCCCAAATAGTAGGATCCTTATTATAAGGACCTCAAGGTAAGGTACCCCTTGTTTTCGGAAACTCCCATAATATGACCTAGATAGCATGTCTCAGCAGCTTGCGGCGCTCACGACGATGCCATGTGACATTCCACGGCCTGGAGGACTGAACCGTAGACCCACTTTCAGCCGCAGTCAGCAGGACAAGGAGAACGTGGACAGAGCCTCCAGCTTCAGGAACCCATGCGATAGCAACAGCCTCTCTTGGCCAGGCAAGGCTGCAAAAGCACCCAGGTCTTCAAATGCAAATGTCCAAACTCAACAAAACCCATCGGATTGTCATAGGAGTTTCTATTCGGAAGTCCAACTCCAAAAAAAAAGCCCCGCGGCCCCCAAAGCAAAATCGCTCCAAGGCCTTGAGTCATTGAACCACCCCACCCGACTCCAAAGCCTCAAGGCTGAACCCGACGGCCTTTTTTAATTTCAAAAGAGTTCTGGGGGGTTCCTTATATAGAAGTATAGTATAATATACCCCAAAACCACTTCTAATTATTTAGGCTCCTAAACCCTAAACCCTTATAAAACCCTTTAAGGAACCCTTTTGAAGGAACCCCCAAACCCTGTTCTAATTATTAAGGCCCCAATGTTTATAGAACCCTTATAGTACCCCTCTTAAGGGAACCCGTTAAGGAACCCTATTCTTACTGTCTAAGGCCCTTCTAGTCCTGTTGCAAGGAATCGGAAGCACCAGCCCTCATCATGCCATCATCTCAGCGGCTTGTCTGCGACTGGGGCTGTGACAACCTCCCATTGCTGTAAAAAAAGGGGCCTGAATAATTACCGATACCATTGTGGATGTAGGGTTTAGGGTTTAGGGAAATGAATATAACATTGGGGGTATATTATATTATCGTAGTATCTATAGTATAATATACCCCACAAAAGCCTATTCAATTCAGGCCCCTACATTAGACAAGAGCTACGCTTTGAGGCCGAGGGTTTGGGTGGCAATATGGGGGCCCGTTTCTTACCTATACTGTTTTGGGGGAGGGGGGTTCTTATTGTAGTTATAGTGTAATATAGAACCCCAAACCCTATTTTTATTCAGGCCATCATATTGCCCTTACAAAACCCTACAAAGCCGTTTGAGGTTTCCGCAGTTTCGCGCGTGCGCACACACACACACACACTCGATTCCACAAGCGATGTCACGGTCGTCATGGACAGCAACAGCATGATCACCGCTGTCCTGGTCACGACCCACATCACTCAGCAGACTCTGAAGCGTTAATATCGAGGTCGGAAAATAATTGGTCATACTGTCCCCTTGTCCCTGCTATAACAAACTTCATTTAACTCTGAAGTGTTCGGGTTTAGTTGGCTTCGAGGGTCGTGGGACTTAGTAAGTAAGGTTATAATAAGTACCCAAGTTGGTGGCGTTAAGAAGTTATAAGTACTGTAGGGGTCGTAATAATTACGAATTCCATTTTGGGGGGGTTCCTTATTGTAGTTATAGTATAAAGCAGCCCAAAACCCTATTCTAATTAGTAAGGCCCCTACATTACAGCAGTTCCGAGGTCCCGAGGTAATGACTAATAACATCATAGCGTGCGACCCCGTTGTGTAGACGTTGATTACAGGGTGTTGTTATGGGGCTGCTTACGCAAGGGTGTTGTGATAGGGTTTTGTTTATATGGGTTTTCTGGGGTAACTAGTAGCTAGTAGTAGTATTCCTTGTAGATTACAGCACCCCCAAACCCTACTCAAAGCGTCGTGGCCACTGGGTTAGCCCAGACAGTCACGCAAGATTCGCGCCCGAAACACAGGATTTCGCAATGTTAAGCAGCCCTAAACCCGAAATGAGCCTTCGCCACGAAGGAGTTAAGTGGCCCCACGCACTGAACCCGAAAGAAACCCAGCCTTTGTGCCGAATCTGCTGACGACAACCTAAGGAGTCCCGCCTTGACGAGTTCATGCGGGCAGAAATCAGCATCTTCGCCGCCTGACATGACGCAGAGAATTTTCCTTTTAAGTTAAAGGAAACGACAGGTGGGGAGTTTAGGGTATATAGGGCTTCTATAAGGCTTCTATAAGCTATATAGACCTTCTATAAGGCTCCTATAACGGTAACCACCCACCTGAAAATGTCCTAGAATAAGGAACATTAGGGTTTAGGGTTTAAGGAACATGCCTCAGCTGTTGGCAGAGTTGAAGAAGGAGCCACGGACAACAAGCCGATCTTGTTCCGTGGTATTCCGGGCGCCAGTGTGAGCATAGCATCGCGATAGCTAGGGTTTAGGGTTTAGGGTTGAAGAAAGCCATGGGAAGATTATTCACAGAAATTGCGGCAATACTATTCGAGTAAAGGGCTCAGCTTCCACACCTTGCATCCTGGGAGGAGGAGCTCACGGCCGGAATCGCTGTCTAAATCCTTCAAACCCGAAGCACTGAAGCCAAACCCCCAAAACCCCCAAACCCAACAACTTGCGGAAAGCCCTAAAGACCCCCAAGCTAGCTGTCAAAGCCTGGGCCAAAGCCGAGCCTCAGCCACGAAGATGCAAATCCCAAAACCCTAAAAACCTCAAATCAATCCCTAAGCCCCAAACCCTAAACACCTAAACCCCTAAACCCGAAACCATTCCCAAAGCCCCAAAACTTCCCAAAACCATCTCCCGGAAACCTGAAAGTCGAGTCCTCTTTGTATGAAGTCATAGGGTCTAGGGTTCCAGAATAGGGACGCTGTGGGGGCCCAGTGCTTGCCACAGAATTCAGGGGTTTGGGTTTACCCTTCCTGACTGGCCCTGTACAAGTACTCAGAGTATCCCCGGAAGGTCCAAACATACTGTTACTAGAAATACACCCCAAAAGATGTGCTTTAATTCGTAAGGCCCCTAGACTAGAAACTCCGCCCCTCCCCAACCACTAAACGTAATGGTAACTGCCATACGGCTAATACTCCCCAAACCCTACTCTGATCATGAAGGCCCCGATGTCAGAAACCCTACCCTAACCCCCCCCCCCCACCACCTTGCAACCGGTTTAGGGTTTAGGGTTTAGGGTTTAGGGTTTGCCGCTAGGCCAAACGGCGGCCACCCTTGCCCCTGCGCCTCGTCGATGTGGCGTCTCGGCCATGCCGGTAAAGGCTTAGGCGTTAGGATTCCTTACCAGAGACTCCAATATCCCTTAATTAAGGAATCTACCTTGAATCATCATGGGGATCCTACTATACTTTAAGGTATATTCCTTGATTCTCATAGTACCCTTATGGATACCCTTAAAGGGTGCTACAAGAATTCGATGGGGTTTTGGGGGTAGGATGTTTATGGTCGTCAGGGGTCTTGGTGGTTTGGCGCTTTAGGGTTTTGGGGTGCAGAGGTGTTCGTCTGTTTGGTGGTTCTGGTTTAGGATTTGGGGTTTTGGTGTGTAGGAATTTTGGGATTTGGGGAGTTCAGGTTTGAGGGCTTAGGGCTTTGAGAGAGATTGGGTTTTTGGGTGTAGGGTGTTTAAGACTTGCGGTGGTTTAGGGCATTAAGGGTTTAGGAGTGTTCTTGCAGAAGGGTGTAAGGAAGCTATAAACTCCGTGTCTATAAGGACCCTCACATTGGGATCCTTACTATGACCCCCATCAAAGGGGGGGGGAGGTTTATTGCTCTACATTGAGAAGGGCCAAAAATTAGGAGGGAAGGTCTCGGGTAGTGCGGGGGGTACGAGAGCATTACATCCGGACTGCCGAGCCCGAAATCGCAGCAAGGAGGCTGACCCCCCAAGCAAGGTTCGTAGGCCGTTTGAGAGAAATCTGTGTCCTTCCCTATGGTTTGCTCGAGCACGTCAGGTGTCGAGCATTCCATGACTTAGGGTAGCGGGGCTTGGTTGGGTTCCACGTCGCTCTTGTGAGGATGACGGCCTGTGGTTCGGGATGTGCGGTGGGTTTTGGAAGGGTACACTCTGGTTACACTCAAAGTTCCCGCTGCCGAGGAGTTTGTGTGTGTGGGTGCAGGCGCGTTAGTTCTTTCGTCGCTGTCTCAATGACTCCCGACCTTTGGGGCACTACCTGTCAACTACAACCATTTTCTTAAGTCGTACTAGAGTGCTCGTTCCTGATTGTGCCGCTGTTAGTGGTGTTGTTGCAGCTGCAGTTGTCGCAGATGACACTGGTTGTGGTTGTGCCGCAAGTGATGATGGTGCTGAAGTTGCGCCGGAGGTGGTGGTGCATGTTGTTCCTGGTCTCATGTTGCCAAAGCAGTCGTCGCTCTAGCAGCACCTGCAGCAGCAGTAGGGGTACTGGTAGGCGTCGGCATGACAGAGCACTAGTACTGGGTGGCATCAGGTCAGCGCATCCTCGTCGCCGCAGAGGCTTGCACGCCTGGTTCACGAGGCATCCGCTGGCAGATCGATGCAGATCTAAACAGAGGTCTTTTGACGCGCATGCCTGGCATTCCTGACATGGTAGGAACAAAACTATAGATATTAATACTGCGATGCGAACATGTACATGAATTATAACAGTAATAATCATAGTAACAATAATATTAACAAATAACAGTAACAACGATAACAACAGTAAGAATGTTTTGACTGTTATGGTAGTAGCAAAAATTAGTAATAAAGACAACTGTAATAATACTATTATAAATACTAATACTAATACTAATGACAGCAACGAATGATAACAGGAATAATAGGAATGAATAACTCAAGTCATCAGGATAGTAATAATAATAATGATAACGAAGCTTCTTCCCTTGGTACATGTCCAGGCAACTGTATGCTTCGCAGCCTTAATCGCGAAATCTCGGAAGGAACCCACAAGACTCAGTGAGTCATAAGGGTTCAGCAACAGAAACACTCGCAGGCTCATGAGTGTTTCACACCAGACGCAGCGAATTCAAGCAAGGAGAGCGGTAGCTCCTTATTAAGGAGAGTGGTAGCTCCTTATTGTTTGTAGTATTCCCTAAACCCCTAAAACAGTGAGTGCAAAAGAAAAACGAGTTGCTCACGAAGCTTCAGGCATTGAGCACTTTTGGACCACTGCCTCCCTCTTTTGGACTTTTGTACCAGGCAAGCCTTAATATAGGGGCCTGAACAACTACCCGGACTTGTTTAGGGGTTCCTTGTCTAGTTTTCGTATAATGGGCCCCGAAACCCTATTCTGATTCTTCAGGCCCCTATATTTGCGCGTGTTCAGGAGCTTCCGGTACGCTTCGCACGGCGACTGAAGCACATCGAGAGGGTGGAGGGCTGGGAGCCTTCGGCGGCATATATTACGATTACGATCACGATTACTATTCTTGGCATTCTTCTGATTGGCTCTTAGGACTTCAACTTTCTGAGTTTCTAGATGAACTAGAATAAGTAAGCTAAAAGTTTAACTTTTAGGAGAGGTTCAGAAGTTTAAGTCCACTGACCTTCCAAGCAAAACACAGTAATCCCTACGGCTCATGATATAAATCCTGCATTACCCATAATAAGGAGAGAAACCATAGTTCCCATAGTTTAGGGCTGTCAAGGTAATGCAGGAATTGCATCATCAACAGTAGCACTTCTGATTTTGCTGAGCATGGGCTGGTCCTCACTTTGTGTCAGCTGATCATGTTTTTACCTTGAAGAGGAGCCATAGACCCAGAGACTCCAATACCCCTTAATTAAGGAATATACCTTAAATTAGAGTAGGATCCCTCATATTATTTAAGGTATATTCCTTAATTAAGGGATATTGGAGTCTCTGGGGGGAAGCCTGAATACTTAAATTCTTCCTTCAGGCTCCCCCTAAACCCTAATGCTAAAGCCTAAACCCTAACGAATCATGTTATACTTTACCCCTACTTGGAGGATCATGCGACTTAGTAAGTAAGGTTGTAAGTCCCCTAATTGGGGTTACAAGTATAGTTACCTTAGCTATAACCCTACTTACTAAGTCCCATGATCCTTTAAGTAAACCCTATTTCTGTTGATTAAAGCCCCTTGCGTCGGAGCCAAAAATCTTGATGTCTTACAAGTAATATAGGGGCTCAAAACATTACCTATACTATGTTGGGGGTTCCTTATAATAATTATAGTACAGTGGACCCCAAAACCCTAATCTAATTTTAAAGGCCCCTATATTATACCAGTATCTGGCACTAAACCCTAAACCCTGAACCCTGAACCCTAAACCCTAAACCGATCTGGCCCAAAGCCCCCCTTCTTGCTTGTCGAGGCCCTTTTATGTTACATGGGCTGAAGCGATGACTTCAGGAGCTAGCATAGGTTCAGTATCACCTTCGAAAATCCTGTAAAATTCTGAATGCTGTAATGTACCCCCCCAACCCTATACTAAGCCTTCAGAAGAACCGCTATAGCGACCTTTTAAGGAGTGCTAGTCTGATTTTTCATATCCCTGGGGAAAAGTATAGCAACTACCCTTATATAGCTGCCTTCTAAGGGTGCCAGTCTCATTCGGTTGAGCCGCTTGGTCTCCTGGCTTCAGCTGCACCGAAATTCATTAGGAACCCAAAAAGGACATAAGCAGAAGCATTTTGTAGGGATATCCCTACCTTATTGGGCTTCATTATAAGGGGATTTATATGTGATATCCCTATCCAGTTGTTTGCTTATGTGCTTTTTGGGGCCCTAATTCAACCAGACCAGACAGGGCTCCTGGCTCTTCAACGGCTTCCTTGAGGTTAGGAGGTTTAGGGCTCCTTAAGGGATTATTGACATTAATTGAGGTTATCGGGGGTTTCAGGTTCAGGGTTAGATGCCACATCTTTACGTTTGGAACCTTGAACCTGCACGTCAATGTCATGAAGCACAATCAGAAACCCCACCTAACCCTAAACCCGAACCCGGTTTTAGGGTTTAGGGATTAGGGCTTTCAGTTAATCTTCACGCCCAACTCATCGTATTTGTAACCCCGATATCTTACTTCACTGTTTCTGTTGAGCATGTCCGTTACCGTGGAAGTTGGGCTGCTCAGTGGCAAGACTGTGACCGTTGAAGCAGACTTGGACGAACAAGTCTGGACCTTGAAATGTCGGGCACAGACGGCGCTTGGAGTCACGGGCAGTCTGATCGACGACTCGGGAAGCATTCTAGATGTACATGTAACAGTCATGAAAGCCGGAGTCCAGCATGGTGACAGACTAACATTGCATGTGACTCGAGGTCAAATTCAGGCTTCCGGTCGGGCTTTCGTGGCCTTGCTTGGCGGATCTGGGTTGACCTGGGGTGATGCTGACTACAACATTGAAAGTAGTCGCGTGCATTGCCAGCTGACGAATGTGCAGCAGGTCCAAGCTAATGACCGCGCTTTTGCTGCCATTCTTGGCGACGGATCCGTGGTAACCTGGGGGGATGCTTCCGCTGGTGGTGACAGCAGTCCAGTATACTTTCAGCTGAAGAATGTGCAGCAGATCCAAGCTGCTTACAGCGCTTTTGCCGCCCTTCTTGGCGGCGGATCCGTCGTGACCTGGGGTAATGCTCAGTTTGGTGGCGACTGTAGAGCTGTCCAGGGTCAGCTGAAGGATGTGCAGCAGATCCAAGCCTGCCAATATGCTTTTGCTGCAATTCTTGGGGATGGATCTGTCGTGTCCTGGGGTGATGCTGGTCGTGGGGGTGACAGCAGTGCTGTGCAGCACAAGCTGAAGAACGTGCTGAAGATCCAAGCCTCTGAGGGCGCTTTTGCTGCCGTTCTCGCTGACGGATCTGCCGTGACCTGGGGTGGTGTTGGCTACGGCGGTAACAGCAGTGCTGTGCAGGATCAGCTGAAGAATGTGCGGGACATTCAGGCGTCGGAAGGCGCTTTTGCTGCCATTCTTGCCGATGCCTCCGTCGTGACCTGGGGTTCTTGCGGATTTGTTTTGAACAGTCGTGCGTTGAAGGCACCACTCAAGCATGTGCAGCTTGTCCAGTCCTCTGGCAACGCCTTTGCTGCCCTTCTTGAAGACGGTTCCGTGCTGACCTGGGGTGCTCCTGGTAGCGGTGGTAACAGCGATGCTGTGCAGGCAAAGCTGAAAAACGTGAAGGAGATCCAAGCCGCCCGGCACGCTTTTGCTGCCATACTTAGCGACGGATCCGTGGTGAGCTGGGGTCATGCTGAATTTGGTGGTGACAGCAGTTCTGTGCAGGATCAGCTGAAGAATGTGCAGCAGATCCAAGCCACTCACTTTGCTTTTGCTGCCATTCTTGATAACGGATCTGTCGTGACCTGGGGTGACCCTCGCAATGGTGGTAGCAGTAGCGGCGTGCAGGATCAACTGACGAATGTGAAGCAGATCCAAGCCACTCGCTTGGCCTTTGCTGCCATTCTGAGCGATGGGTGCGTTGTGGTTTGGGGTGCTGCTGACTATGGTGGTGACAGCACTGCTGTGCAGGATCAGCTGAAGTCTCGGTAGCGGCTCAGCGTGGCAGCTGCTCCAGGCCTCCCTTCTGGCCGACTTCTCTAATTACCTATACTATGTTGGGGGCTCCTTATTATAATTATAGTATAGGGGACCCCAAAACCCTATATTCTAAGTATTAAGGCCCCTATACGGGTGACTAATAATGCTGCTGGCGCAGGTGACTTGCGCCTGCGTCTCAGTATTGGTGCTTCAAGCCTGGCACACAAAATTCCGGGTCGTCATCATGTGACTCATGTGTGGAGGTTTAGGGCGTAGATATTTGTTTACGGTTTCAGGCTCTTGGGTTTGAGACGTTGGGCATGTTACGTGGAGATTAAGATTCAAAGCGCACGTGCAGCTACGAAACGGGTGCTGTGCACATTCAGCGAAGTTGGCATGCGCAAGTTCGGCTGCGGAACTCTGCAAACGGGAAGCTCAAAGAAACGTGACCCTGGTTTTCATGTTCAACACCTGTAGTCGCATTTCGTGCAGAATAGTAGGTTATTGGATCCACACATAAACCCTGAGCCTTCCGTAGACATGTTTAAAAGAAGCCCAACAACAACCTCAGGACATCACGGAGACACCCTACAAAACCACGATGCCCAAAACCCTGAACCCTATCCCCGACGCCCAACCCGAAACTCTAAACCCTAAACCACAAAACCCCAAACGTGGATAGAACCCGTACCATACCCCTTCTAGGAGCCCTTTCAGGGAACCTGTTGAAGGAGCCCTTTAAAGAAATCCTAGAAATCTCCCTGACAAAAACCCCTGTACCCGGAACCCTAAACCCGAAACTCTACACCCAAAGCCAGTAAACTCCTAAAGCCCATAAATCCCTTCAAAGGCACCCATATAACTCCCTTCAAAGGCACCCTTATAGATCCCTTCAGAGGAAGCCTCCTAGATCCCTTCTAGGAAGATCCTTTAAAGAAGGAACCCGTATAGATCCCTTAAAGAAGGAACCCGTATAGATCCCTTAAAGGAACCCTTATAGATCCCTTCAAAGGAAGCCTTATAGATGAAGGAACCCGTATAGATCCCTTCAAAGGAAACCTGAAAGCCCCCTTAAACAAGGAACTCGTATAGATCCCTTAAACCCTAAACCCTAAACCCTAAACCCGAACCCGTATAGATCCCTTTAAGGAACCCTTATAGACTTATAGATGAAGGAACCCGTATAGATTTAGATCCCTTAAACCCTAAACCCTAAACCCTAAACCCTAAACCCTAAACCCTAAACCCTAACCCGTATTGATCCCTTAAAGGGGGCAGCTCCAGGAGCGAGTCCCAGAGCTTCAGGAGCTCCACGCCATGCACGCCCAGTCCTTCCGGGACCGGGGCTTTAGGGTTTTTTGGGGTTTAGGGTTTAGGGGTTTAGGGTTTAGGGGTTCAGGGGTTTAGGGTTTAGGGTTTAAGGGGTTTGGGGGTTCCTTAAAGGGCCTCCTTAAAGGGAGGGTTTAGGGGTTTGGGGGTTTCTTAAAGGGCCTCCTTAAAGGGAGGGTTTAGGGGTTTGGGGGTTTCTTAAACGGCCTCCTTAAAGGGAGGGTTTAGGGGTTTGGGGGTTTCTTAAAAGGCCTCTTTAAAGGGAGGGTTGAGGGGTTTGGGGGTTCCTTATATTAAATGGCCTCCATAAAGGGAGGGTTTAGGGCTTTAGGGGTTTAGGGGTTCGGGTTCTTTAGAGGGCCTCCTTAAAGGGAGGGTTCACAGCCTAACAGGCACTGGTGCAGGACTTAAAAGATATGATATCACGCAAAACGCAGTTTAACATGATGCAAAAGATGCGATACAAGATAGAGTATGGCATCGTCCAGTCTAGTACATGTTACTGTAATTGTTTATTGAGGGTTCCATGCCCTGCGAGTTGCAGAGATGGGGAGGATCTGCGTCTCGCGGATCCAGCGCAGGTGGCTCCCTACGCGGAGGCACCGAGGGTGAAAAGAAGATCCCAAAGAGTTCGGCTCAGGGGTGGATAGGTGTGTGTAATCTAGGTGCCTATAATAATTACCTGTACTATTTGGGGAGGGGGGTCCTTTTTTCGTAGCTCTAGTGGAATATACCCCAAAACACTACTCTGATTATTAAGGCCACTGTAATAATCGTACTATGCCCGATTTTTGCTGGGAGCTTGGCATTGTGTCCTTGCGTGTTATGGTGACCCAAAGTCTGCGCCTTCCTTCACACAGTCAGCCGGGGTTTCAGGAGGATTAGGATTGCCCGCAATTCCCTAGAGACTCCAATACCCCCTAATTAAGGAATATGCCTTTAATTATAGTAGGACCCCTAATATGATTTAAGGTATATTCCTGAAGTAAGGGACATTGGAGTCTCTGGGATCCCTAAATATGGAGTTTTGTACTTTCGATGAACCCCCTTCTGCAGCTTGCGCAGGCAATCCTGCAGATTCGCCAGCGCCACAAGCGTTCCGTGGCAGTGCGGATTCGGGGTGAACTTCGGGGCTGGCAGCTGGGAGTACTTTAGGGGCCTTAACAATTAGAACAGGGTTTTGGGGTAAATTATACGATACCTATAATATAAGGAACCCCCCAAAATAGTACAGGTAATTCTTAAGGCCCCTATATTGGATCCTTCGGCTCTTTTAGGTCAGCACTGTGTTTCTCTAACCACGGTCGCTCTTTTGGTGTGAGGACACCTCGCAGCCAAAGTTCACCCCTAAACCCTAAAAGCCCTAAACCCCCGAACCCTGAACTGAGCTCCCGAACCCTGAAACCTACTTGGAGGGTCGGGAGACTTAGTAAGTAGGGAATAAGTAGACTTATAAGTACCCTAAAAGGGACCCTAATTGGGGTTATAGTACTTATAAGTCTATAAAATAACCATTTACTAAGTCCCCCGACCCTCCAAGTAAGGCCTCTTCTCCAAAAGGGTTGAGGGGCTTT
>CAJNDV010032909.1:14585-30513 GCA_905221635.1 Symbiodinium sp. CCMP2456
TCGAGTCTTAGTTCTCGTAGAAGTTCGGTTAGGCGTTTCCGAAACTGGAACCCGGAACCCTAAACCCAAGCCATACTTGGAGGGTCGGGAGACTTAGTAAGTAGGGAATAAGTAGACTTATAAGTACCCTAAAAGGGACCCTAATTGGGGTTATAGTACTTATAAGTCTATAAAATAACCATTTACTAAGTCCCCCGACCCTCCAAGTAAGACCCTAAAACTCCATGAAACCCCCAAACCTGCGTCCTAGATCCCGAAAGCTCTACACGTCCACAGCCTATGGAACGCTTGACGGAACCCTACATCGCTAGGCCTAAAACCCCGAAAAACCCTCGTAAGTCTACGACATAAAACAGTTGGGGAAAAGGCTGCAAGTATCATGGCCCTTTTCCTAAACTTGTTATAGGTATCCGTCTTATAGAACCCTTCTAGCACCCCTTAAGTAATCCTAGGTAGTATTAGGGAGACCCTAAACCCTAAACCCTAAACCCTAGACCCCTTGAAGGGAACCCTTCTGAACCCTACTTCTGGCTCTCTTAGAAGAGACCTTATTGTTTAGGGTTTAGGGTTTAGGGTTTAGGGTTTAGGGTCTGTATCCCCAAGAGTCCCTCTAATCCTAACTTCCAAGTAAACCTTGGCGTTCTTCTGGTTGGCTCTTAGCAATTTAACTGTCTGGGTTTCTATATGAACTATTAATAAGTAGGCTAAAACTTTAACTTTTAGGAGGGGCTCAGAAGTCAGCCAAGAAACCCTTCAAGCCCTGCTCAGCCGAGGCATTCCCCGGCTGTTTGCCGAAGCGCCTGGGCATCGACAGGGGTAGTTCTCTAAATTTAGGGTCTCTTTTTAGGTCCGCCAAACTGGTACGGCACCCTTAGAAGTACCCCAGAAGGGACTGGAATTTAGAGAACTACCCAGATCTTTCAACATTACAGACCTTGGGTTTCTGGAAGTTATAAAGTTTCAGCATAACCTGCTATTGTTGTAGGGTTTCGGATTACAGACAGACCTTTCGGTTTCTGGATATTAGAAAGTATCAGGTTGAGGGTCTTGCATTTAACCGTAAACCCTTACCCTTAACTGGGGTTAGCTTGTAAGGTTCCTCAGCGAAGCTTACGGAGCAAGGCGCCCCATTCCCTTTGGCTGCAACCGAGGCGTTCCCTCTCCCAGGAGGACCAATGCTAAAACGGTAAACTCATTTAAATCGCTGCAAGTGTTTTTAGCGCTGCTTTGTCTTTTCCTGTGAGACCCAAAACGTGATGTTTTCAGTTTGTGTGAGTTTGTGCTTTTCCAGGTAAAGGGTTTTCCAAGCCCCACAGTTTTGGACGTTTTTGATGCTTTCTGAGCCCATCAATTTGGGGCTTTGGCTCTTGTGACTCGTGCGCCTTTCCCTCTAAATCTAAGGGGTTTTGGTCTTGCCCGACACCCCGGAAAAGATGAAGTCCGAAAGCATGCGAGACAATCTACTACAGGGCTGTAGTGCTTTATTGCTTCAAGCTGAAGAGTACGTTTTAGGGTTCCTTCCTACAAACACAGTGTAATTGACCCCCGAACCCTATTCTGGCTGTTAAGGCCCTTGTACTAAAACCGATGTAATACCCTTCTGGTGGCCCTTATGTGGAAACCCTTCAGGAACCCTTTCGAAGGAATCTACTTTCATTATTAAGACCCCTTGTCTAAAGCCTTGAGGAACCTTTAAGGGAGCGCTGTTAGACGAAGCTTTTTGAAATTTATGAAGAGTCTATAGCGTTATTGAAGAATCCTTTTAAAGGAAGCTCTTTCTAGCTATGAAAGCCCCCGTATGAGGCGGTAAAGCGGATCGGGTCTGGTGGCATCTGCGAGCCATCGCCGGACTGTTCCGAGCAGGCGCAGTTAGGGCCGGAATAGGGTTCCTTTAAAGGGTTCTATAAGGGCTAGTCTCAGGGCTACTATAAGGATGTAGCTCGGGGGCCTATAATTTCAACATGGTTTCATGATGGTTTTTGTGTGTAGTTTTGATGTCGGGACCTTAGTATGTGTAATGCTGTATGCTATCTTTTTCTTCTTCCCAGCCCTATGTTCGAGACTTAAAGTTTTAGAATGTTGCGGCTGTTTCGCTTAGATTTAGGGCTCAATGTGGCTTGTGGGCCGGGGAGCCAATATAGACCGAGCCCCAAAACCATTGTGCGCTGCTTTAGAAACCTTGGTTTTGCTACGTCCGCCCATGTGTGCGGTCTCCGCGCATCTGAATTTTGTAGCCTGGACACGTGCATACTTGGCGGTAGTTATCCTAAACTCTAAACCCTAAACCGTTAATGCTCATCCTATGCCTCATTTTGGCTCTTGGTCTGTGGAACCGACGAAGAATCGATCCCAGGGGTAGTACCCGGGCATAGCTCCTACGAAAGGCCCTGCGTGCGCTCTGCTCCAGGCCGAAACGCCAGCTCAAACTAAGCTTTGGCCCCCGGGGGGAAGGGAACATCAAGTTCAGATTCCTTTATGGGATCTACAAGGGTTCCGTAATAGATCAAGAAGGGGCCGCAGTAATACCAGTAGTAATATTCTAAGTAGTCATACTAATGCTAGTAAGAAGCTATACAGAATAATATACAGTAATAATACCCTACACCCTAAACCCCTAAACCCCTAAACCCTAAACATAATAGTAATGCTAGTAAGAAGCTCTCAGTGTCTCGGGGGGTCTTACCTCATCTTTGTGGATCTCCTTCGGGATATGTTTGCGGGCCCATGACCTGGCAAGCTTCAACATAAGTTCCCAAGAGTTCTGGCGCTGGTTGCAATTTGAAACACTTCTCTTGGCCAAATCACGATAATCATAATGTAGTGGCTCCTTATTATAACTATAGTATAATGTACCCCAAACCCTATTCTCAGACTTCGGTCCGCAATCACCCCCAAAACCTATTCTAATTGTCAAGGCCCTATATCTATAGTATAATGTATCCCCAAGCCCTATTCTAACTATTAAGGCCCTATCATGCACATGCCCACCCTTTAAGAGCCAGGAGGAGCACGGCATGGACATGGAGGCTGTCGAGCTTTGGGCCGAGGCTGCCTGGGTTCCTTTAAGGGATCCTTTAAGGGATCTATAAAGGTTGCTTTGAGGGATCTATAATAAGGGATCTTTTAAGGGATCTATAAAGGTTCCTTTAAGGGATATATGGGGTTCCTTTTAGGGATCTATGGGTTTTTTCAAGGGATCTATCAGGGTTCCTTTAAGGGGTCCTTTAAGGGATCTATAAAGGTTGCTTTGAGGGATCTATAAAGGTTCCTTTAAGGGATCTATGGGGGTTCCTTTGAGGGATCTATAGGGTTTTTCTTAAGGGATCTATAAGGGTTCCTTTAAGGGATCCTTTCGGGGTTCCTTATGTTTGCTTGGTCAGTCGGTATCCTCGAAGTATCCCCACATGTCCCACCTGGGCCGCATCTAATATACGGGCCTTAATATCATTCTGGGGGTTCCTTATTATAGCTATAGTCTAATGTGCCCCAAAACTCCTGTTCTAATCATTAAGGCCCCTATGTTACACCTGTTTTTGCACTTTTACGATTCCAGTTTCTGAGCATCAACACCGCAAGGCGTGATCATGGAGCCCCAAACCATAGCTGCCAACAAAAGCCTGCAGAAAGCAAAAGAAGGAGTGCGCCAGAATCTGTTAGGTTAGGGTACCGTAGCTTGGGAAATGCAGGGTTTTCCATCAGAAGAGTTTCGGACATTCGAGCTGGATCGAGGCTTTAAGATCTATGCCCAAGTGGAAATGTAAATTGGTGGTTTCAGTTGGGAAATAGGGCTAATGCACCACCCCACACCCTAACTCATTGCCCCTGCCAAGACTTCGGCCGTCGTTAGGATCCACAGTGCATTCCAGTGCCCTTGAACCTTGCAAAACCCGGCCGAAACCCCGTAAACCCTAAACCCTTGAACCCCAAAATGATCCTACAAGTTCAAGGTCGCAGCTGAAAATCGAATGCTGAACCCTTGCCCAGAGACTCCAATACCCCTTAATGAAGGAATATACCTTAAATCATATTAGGGGTCCTACTATAATTTAAGGTATATTAGGGGGTATTGGAGTCTCTGGGAACCCTTAACCCTCCGCACCAGACCTTCCTACGCTCCCGGGTACTCACCGAGATCTTGATGCCGCCTAGCTCGCGATTTGACACTCTTGCTGCGTTTTTTTTTAATAGAAGCGTTAAAAGAGTTCTAGAAGGGTTCCTTTAAGGGGTTCTATATGGGTTACTCTAACGGGTTTAGGGATCTTACTCCCTGGGTTCCGTATCGCATATATATCTTGCGTTATAATGGACCCTAAAACCTGATTCTAAGTACCTAAGATGACGATCCGAATGCCCCTGCATCGGGAAAGAGAACGGCTTGTGTAGGGCTTGTATCAGCTTTTGCACAGGACTCTGTATGAGATGTGAAGGGAAAGGGAACAATCATCACCAGTAGTGAATCTTCCCTCAACCCTAAACCCTAAACCCGTGTCTTCAACCACCCCGAAGCTCTCCTCAGCTAGAAGCCGGCACAGGCTCCCGGTGTGTGTACTGTGTACAGTCACAAAGGGAGCCCAAGCACTATTGAAGAAGGTAAAAAGCTTCGCATTGCTACAGTGGCAACAACAACGACAATGATAATATACGAATAGTAATGACAATAATGATAACAACAGGCCTATCATTACTGATAGGCTTAATTCTGTCAGTTCAGCTAACAAACATGTGACACTCGTCTAGCCCATGGTCTCTTTCAGCGGCGGTAACCTTCAGTGTATCTATCGGCGAAACCCATCAACCGCGCAACTTACTACAAGGTTCGACAAGATCCTAACCGCACACAAATGATGAACCTTCTAGCCACGTTTTGAGCATCTTGAACAACCGCTTGCATAGCCCTCTGAAGCTGTGTGACAGACATAGAACGCGAAAGCGATGTAAAGCCTCACAAACTCCAAACGCATCTCTCCAGCCTAGCTTATACAACGCTCAATATCTAGACAAAGTCAGCACACAGGCCTTCAACCCTTATAAACCCTAAACCCCTAAACCCTGTTTCGCTACTATAGTAAAACCCTCGGCTTTGCCCTGAAGCCTAAATTCGACAGCCTTTTTAATCTCAAGGGGCCTGAGCTTTTATAAAGACCTATGCAAGCCCTAAAGCAGCCCGTAATGTAGGGTTTAGGGTTTAGGGCTCCTAGAACCCGAAATCCGAAAAAAGACCCTTTGAAAGAAAGCTCTAAGAAGAAACCCTATGATCCCTAAGCCCGAGCTCGGGGCGAGGGTTCGCCGCATACCACCCCTGGGAGGATCCAAAAATTGATCCCTCAAGGGGGAATTACATGATTAGGCTATTTTTATAAATGCTAAGATGGTTCTGATTTTTTTCATGAGGTACTCTTTGGTCGTATAGGTCCCAAACGAGGGGATCCCCACTTTTGCGCCTCCTTCCACAGGTCCCACTTCGAGGCGCGCGTGAAGAACGCCCCCGCCGAGCTCCTCGGCCCGTTTTAATCAGGGCCGCTTGGGGGCTCATGGGAGTTTCCGAAAATATGGGGACCCTAATATTGGGTTTAGGGTTTAGGGTTTAGGGGAGTTTCCGAAAATATGGGGACCCTAACACGGGGGTCCTTTACAATAAGGATCCTACTATTTGGGGTACTGGATTAGGGTCCCCTATTTTCGGAAACCCCCTCATGGGACTTAGTAACTAGGGTTATAACTAAGGTAGCCAAACTTAGAGTTACGTCTAGCCTCAGTTGAGGTATTTATAACCTTACCAAGTCCCATGAACCTCCAAGTGGGGGGTTGGGCGGGTCTAAAGAGTTGGGCTTCACAGGGCTTTTAGGGCCCAAGACCCTTTACTTAAAGGAATATGCCTTCAATCATAATGTGAGTCCTCCGGTACAATCCTGAATAACGGTTTTAGAACTCTCTAGGCTTCCAAGGGTTTGTAGTGAGATCATAAATTCTGTCTTGTTGTTTGTTTTCTGTGTTTTTTTGTGATTTCTGGGGTGATATTATCAGGGCTTGCATAAGGTTTAAAGTTGTGGTTTCATGTGCTCGCATGATGAGAGGCTTGCATAAAGGTGGTGGGGATGTCCATGAGGATTTCATGGTAGCGCTATGTGCTTTTTATAGGAAGGGCTGTATATCGCTTTCTTCCCAGACCCTCCAATATGACCCAATTGAGGCACATGCATGAAATCATACTAGGGAACATACTACAGCTTGAGGAATCTTCCTTGATTCAGGGTTATTGGAAGGTCGGGGTTGATGGGTTTCATATGGTCCATAGTTTAAGGTCTTTAAGGTAATGCAGGATTTGTATCATCAACAGTATGGACAGAGTTTTAGGGTTTCGGATTCGGGGGACGGTGAGGGTTCTACGGCGGCCGGTTTGGACCCTAGCGCTTTCCGGAAAATCCCAAAACCTACTGTTTTAACGGCTATGTCCCATAATTATGGGGCCGTAACCTGCTACTTGTTGGGGCTTGGAGCTACAGGTTGGGATTAGGGATTTTAGATTTAAGGGTCTAGGGGCCCGAAGGTTTTACGTTTGCAGGTTCTAGGACTCAGGGACTTAGGGGGTATGAGAATGTAATATAGGGGCTTTAATGATTAGAGTAGGGTTTGGGGTATAGTATACTGTAATTATAATAAGGAACCCCCAAAACCGTATTCTAATTATTACGACCCCTTCCTTAGAGGGGTTTTCTGGAGTTATATTTAGAGGCTTCATAAAGGTTGCATGGGGTGTGTAAAGCGGCTATGAGTCGGATTGAATCAAGGTGCAGCCAGGTTCGTGGGTAGCTAACCGCGGCCGCCACTGTCTGTATTTTGAGGGTTGTTAATGCGTTGTAACCTACTATGGTGTCGTGTGTGGGGTCACAGGTACTAGTAGAGTTGTGTGTGAAGGCACTGTAGCCGCTATAGCTATCCCGAGCTGTTGAACCATTGCCCCAAATGAGGGACTCAGTGATCCCCTTCTTAAAGTACCCCGAACTCTCGAGTAGATTCGGGGTTCGGCTTGGGTTTGGATAGAAGTTGCCTGAGACACTTCGGGCTTTTCTGATTTTAGGGCATCTGTAGCCTCCAAAAATTACAAACTTGTAGGTTCTTACCCCTGGGAGACAGGGTATCACACCTTGGATAATAAGCTGTTGGAGCAACAGCTGCTTGTCTAGAGCCTCGGTTGCAGAATGGCATTCCAAGAAAAATAGACAATGTACAGCTTGAGTAGACTCGCCTCAACAGCTTCGTAAATAGTGCCTGTAGAACTATAGAAGCTGATTCGTTGATCCTTGATTCCTACTTCATTGAGTCTACATCACCCAGGCAACGCTGCAAAGACGAGCGAACAGCCCAATTTGAGGGGAGCATCGAAGATCTAGGTTGCCGGAAGAGAGGACAAATGTTGGAAGATGCCAAAGGTCACAAAAACAATTTCTGGTCAAACTCAAAGCCACAGGAGAAACAGCAGCCTTGTAACCCGCTTTATGGTCATGCGACTGCATTGTGCGATGCAGGAGAGAACCGAGCCGTGTGGGCATCATCGATTTGAAGCCACCTTGCTGCAACAATCCATCTGGGTGTGTTTTCTTGCGTGATGCTTCCGCTTGGAGCTCACAATAGCAGTATCCCATGTTATTTAGGAGCACTACGACCTGCAGACAACTTAAGGTTTAGAGTTTCATGTAGAAGCCTGGACAACTGGTAGTACTCTTCGTTTGGGTCCTTCAATATTTAGATAACTCTATTAGAACATAAACCAAAGCCCTGTTCTTATTTTGTAAGATCCCTATACTGCAAAGGTTTGGGCTTCAGAGCTTAGAATATTTGGGTTTAAGGTATAGGTTGTTTTGGTCCGTGGAGTCATGGTCGGGCTCTTCTTTCAGTTCTCTGCTGTTCACTTGTCCTCGTAGCTTCTGTATGAGAAGGAGCCCATGCTGCTTTGCTTTCCTTACAGCATCGGGTTTGCGATCTTGTTTATCGGTTGTTTCTCCTCGCTCTACTGTTAAGAACCCTAACCCTGAGCCTGAATCGTACGCCCCAAAGCCTAGTCGCGAAGCCGTGCATTCCAAAACCCAGACATCCCCATCTGGCATTCGACATGTCGATTACTGTGGAAATCAGACTGCTCAGTGTCAGGACATCAGCAGTGGAAGCAGGCATATGTCCATAATATGTATATTATGGATATATTAGGCCCTTAATAGTAGCCCTATTATGGACTCTTACTGTTGGGGGCCAGTACCCAATCGATTAGATGAGGAGGTAGAAACCTTGAGACTCCGGGCGCCGACTGCTCTTGGAGCTGGGAAAGGACGGCTGATGGACTCATCTGGAATTGTAGGGGTCGTAATACTGAGAACACGGTTTTGGAGGCTCCTTATTCGAATTATAGTATACTATACATAGATCCCTATTATGGTATCTTAAACTAAGATCCCGAAACCCAAAAACCCCAAACCCTAAACCCTACTATGGCAACTTAAACTAAGATCCCTAAGCCCTAAAACCCTAAACCTTTCCCTCAACAAGAGCCCAGTTGAAAACTCCCGGACTGAGAGGTGCGACCCCTGGCAGATTTGCCAGGCCGCCATCACGGAAGTTCAGAGTGGCGACCCGGAGAAGACGTACGATTTTATAGGGTTCTAGGGCCCATGATACCATAATTACAATAAGGAACCTCCACAATACGTCTGATTATATCGATCCTGCACCTACCCGTAGCAGGGAATGTTCCGTAAGTCCCATAGTTTAGGGTCCTTAAGGTAATGCAGGCTTTATATCATCAACAGTAGTACGCCGATACTTCCGGCTTTATACCATTCGGGCAGTTCTCTAATTTAAGGTCCCCTTTTAGTTTAGGTCCCCAGTACCCTAAACAAACCCTAAGCCTAAGCCCGGAATCTGAGGAAATATAGGGGCCTAAATAATTACCAATACTATTCTGGGGGGTTCCTTATTAACTTATGACTATAGTATAGTGTACCCCAATTCCCTTATTGTCATGGCCCGTATGTTAGTACGCTGATAGTATGGCTTTATAGTAGTCTTTACAGTTTAAGGTTTCGGGCTTAGGGTTGCATTTTCTATGGGAAGGTTGACGATCTCTATGAGGGCATTATAGTACGACGTCTGTAGAAAAGCTTTTGCGATTTCTAGAAGGGTTCTATAAGGGGTTTTGAAAAAGGTTCTGCACGGCTGTGTTAGGGATTTGGGTTTCGGGCGTTTCTACGGTTCCCTTTCAGAAACCTCAGTTACAATGTAAAGGAAGTGTTTAAACTATTTGCTACATGCTTGCTGGATGTAAAACTTCGTCAAGCTCGTCAGCAGAGACGCAAGGGAAAGAGTCTATTGGTGTGCAATACAGTAGAAAACAAAGGAAGAGAGCCCAACAGCATGTCATTCATGCTGAAGCAGATCGTTCAATGGAACTCCATGTAGGGCCCTTTTTTTTACTAGATGACCACATGGACCCTCATACCCCAAACCCCAAGCCCTGCTGGTGTCCTTAAAGGAACCGCTTCATGGCCATCGGACCTTGTGTATAAGGGTGCCGTGCTATTTTGGGGAGACTCTCTAATTTGGAGAACTACCCATCTGTTGTGAAACTCCCAGGCATCTGATTCAAGGCGTCTTTGGTGGGGGATCGGGAGTCTGCGGCTTACAAGTTCAGTAGCTTAAAGGGCTCCTTAAGGGGAACTATAAGGGCTTTAAAGGGGTTTCTATAATAAGGGTACTATAGGGATGCTTAGAGGATCATGGGACTTCGTCCGTAAGGTTATAAGTACCTGAAATGGGGAGGTAGCAATGAGAAGCAAGTATAGCTACCTTATGTATGACCCCAGCTACTAAGTCCCATGATGCTTGAAGTAGGCTTTTGCAGTTCAGGGGTTTGGTGTTTAATATAGAGGTCTGCATGATTCGTAATGGTATCCCAAGTAGTCCCCAAACATCTATTCAGGCCCCTATGTTAGGGTTTCTGTATGCTGGGCCCCACGCTAGAGCAGCTGGTTTGGTTTATATGGGGGTCTGAAGAATGAATTCCTAACAGTTCTCCTCAGGGTTGGTTCCCTCGTACTTAGTACAGGTACCGTAACCTAGGTGACAATTACATGTAAGTATAGCTACCTTATTTAGAAGCGTAGTTGCGAAATCCATGATCCTTTAAGTACTCCAAACCTCAAACCAGTGTCCTGGATCCAGGTGGCTGGGTCGAGTCATAATTCACGAAGCTTAGCACCGGGATAACGCTTTAAACAGCCCCCAGCCCCTGCAGTAAACCCTAAACCCTAAACCCCCCTGCGGCGTACACCGTCCAAACCCCTCCAGCCCAAAGCTGATCACGATTTTCTCTGAGCAAAGGGCCACATCAGTGCCAGATCGAGGCCGAGAACTCGCAGCTCGGGCATTGTTTCTGTACTTGCAGGTTCGTGGGACTTAGTAACGAGGGTTATAAATAGGGTAACTATACTTGAATTATTGTTCCTTTGAAGGGCTACTTTAAAGGTTTAAGCTTTGCCGGAGATCACGGTTTTAGGAGTTGTACCGAAGAACAAAGGCGTCATAACCTACAGTGTCGTAGTGTCTGGGGCTACAGGTATGTTAAAACCGAGTAGTAGGAAAAAGGGTGTCGTTGTTATTCAGGGGTTACGGGGAACCTAGTGCTTCTTTAGGATTCGAGGAAGTGGATACCTTGATTTCGTTCAATCGGTAAGAGGGTTGACCCACATTCAACCGAGTTTCTGTTGAAGTTGTTGACGAGCCTCCAAGAAAAGGAAGGAGCCCTAGAAGAACCCTAAATGGAACCTTTAGAGGAACCCTAAACTTAACCCTTAAAGGAAACCTAAATGGAACCGTTCGAGTTTTAGGTTACAGAACAGCCGTCACCAGATCCGCTCAACGGACGACGTGATCAGCTCACCGATACCCGACGTAGGATCGATGCTCCACGAGCTGCCTATTGCTGCATTTCGCGGTCTGGGTCAAGACCGAGGTCTGGGGACATTGAGTTCTGCCATGCTGCCCGGATGCAATACGCCTTGCTCTGTACGAGGGTTCCCTTTTGAAGTACTTGTGCTCAGAGGCATCTGCCATCTGCCGCAGGTGGCTTCAACTAGAGCGGCATCCGACTCAAGGGAGCGAAGATGAACGTTGTTCGTTCAAGCCCACGCGGGATCTGGCAGTAGGGAAGGAGGTGGACATGAGGTGGAGTCAGAAGGTTCCCGGACATTCTGGAACCAGGTTACAAGGAACTTGCTATAGTATCCCATCACCGCAGCTGGGGTACTTGCAACCTGTGTGTCTCTCCATGAACCTTCCATGTAGGCAAAACCCCTGTGCCCTGGACCCAAAAATCCTGTACTCCAGACGCTGACCCCAAGCCAACGGGGTTTGCACGCCGAGGTCCCAAGATACTTGTTCCTGGGCTTTGAAGTACCATACTTTACTACTTTCTTTTTTGACCTGTTCCTTAAATGGACCATTATGAAATAATAATTTAATACTTTTTTTGACCTGTTCCTTAAAGGAACCATTATGAAATCAAAGACTATACTTTTTTTCTCCCTGGTTGCTTCAAAGCCCAGGTTCTACATCATGGAGGAGCTCCTCTCCAACAGTAGCTTCCCTGCATCTCGACACCTGAACCACGACTCCCAAGTTCTGAAACTACCTTTGCTAGTGATATTTTTAATAACTAATACAAATACGAGAACTAAAAGTAATAGTAATACTTACACTAGTACTAATACTAGTACTAATATGATTGCTAACATTAAGCGAAACTCAAGTGGAGGGTTTTGGGCTTTCGAGTTGCTTGGCTTTACGAGTTTAGAAAGTGGTCCCTTCTCAAAGGGTGTGTGCTGGATTGCATTTTCTTGTAGAATAGATGCTTACCCCCGTTTGTAAATAACCCGTGCCTCCCCAAATCCAACACCCTGAACCGGCTTTCGGGCTTCCTTTAGAGGGCTCCTTAAAGGGTTCTATAAAGGCTACTATAAGGGGTTTAGGGTGCAGGGGCCTTAATAATTAGAACTTCTTCCCGTGGCTACCAGAACCTTTTCTCTCCTCAAATCGCTCTCAAGAAGCAACGACGCTCAAAATTTGAATTGAACACGCAACCATAAACTCGAGCTTGTCGTCTGTATTCTTGGATGACGTAATTGGTGTTTGTTATGTCCTAGCCATAGTCTCCGACCCAAACTTGGTAGAACAACAGTGAATATGTGCATGCTCTTCCCGATGTCAGGTGCCGGTGTTAGGTTTTAAAGTTCGGGGCTTCATAGTTCTTAAGTGCCCGTCTCATAAGAGAAGTCCTGAACAGCCGAGGTCGAAGTAATTCAGAGCAACGATTATTACACCATTAGCACTAGATTCCTGAGTAGTACCCTTTTGCCCTTTTTATTGTCTGGTTCGTGTATTAAAACTGAATAACAGGAAAAAGGGTACCCTTATATTCCGGGGTCACTCAGGAACCTAAAGCATGTTGCACCAGCTGGGCATCGCAGTGTCCATTCACCGGTGTTCATTCTTGACAGCTGCTTACCCAAAACGCAACTACCCCCGCTGACGTTTGTTGGGTCGATCCACGACACACGATCCTTAAAGGCAGAAGGAGTTGGCCGCACGTTGATTCTGCTGGGTGACCTGTGAGATTTAGGGCCTTATGTAGAAAGCTATCGAAAAGCCCTCCAAAACGCGGTGAAAACTAACTCTGGTCTTAAAGGTCCCTGCATCAGCCCTAGCTGGCAGAATTTGAAGTCTCCGGCTTTGGGGTTCTCCCAGGTGCACGGGCGGCGTCTCAGAGGGAAGAGGCGCCAGGGTAGAGCGGTGGTTCCAGAGACTGGAGACCAAGACCACCGGAAGGATTAACAAGATAGATTCCCAAAATGGGGGTTCCTTTAAAGTGCCTTAGGTAGTATAGGGTCCCAAATCAGGGGATCTACCTTTTAGATCCTTCCGGTGGTCTGGCGAAACATACTGTGAGCATTTTAAAGGCTTCATGTAAGGTGGACGTGGACTACGTAGTTCGGTGTTGGTTGGGATGTAAAGGGTGTTTAGAGACACTGCAAAGGGTGGGTTGCAGTGTAGGATAGGTTTTAGACACAGCGGGTTCCCAATTAGGACTGCTTTTGTAAGGGAAAGAGGGATGTGTGCGCCGATGATTCCTCAACCATCGGGAGCCTAGATCTCCGTGCCTATGTGCGGATTCCTTCGAAGCCCTAAACATTTAGGGGTTTCCGAAAATAGGGGACCCTAATATAGTACCCTAAATAGTAGGATCCTTATTATAAGGACCCCAAAATAAGGTACCCCTTATTTTCGGAATCTCCCATTTAGAGTTAAAGAGTTCATGGAATCCGAAAGGTCTGCTGTCGTTTCTCTGCGGGGTTTAGAAGCTTGTGTGCTTTAACTTTATATAAGTCGTTGAAAATGGTGACTCTTATGGGAGCCTGAGAGGGAAGACCTTAAAACTTAAGTTTAAGCCTTAGACTCCTAAACCAACCTAAACCTGACGAGAGTCATGATTACGGCAAGAGTAGCAACTTCGAATTATATGTTTTAGTCGTGGTTGACAAGTTTTAATGGATGATGCTGTTCGTAGTTCTCGCCTGGGTTTCGTCGTGAGCGCTTTGCTTTTGTTCGATTCTTGCCGGGTGTTGCTCGCAGTCGTGTCTTTACTTGCAGTCTCATCTTTAAACTTACCTTTGGTTAGTAGGGAATGGAAGAATGGTAGTAATAGTAGTTAGAATTGTACCCAATTCCTCCATTCCCTACTAACCAAAGGTAAGTTTAAAGCCTACATCCTCCAAGCCCAGAGAGGCCCAAAGCCGATGAATGTGTTTTCGCTTCTGCCCTCAGGGGTCCAGTTCGGCAGCGCCCATCAAAGTGTCCCTGTGTGCGGACGACAGCCAGGCGGAATTAGGCTAGGTTGGTTTTTGGGACATTTTGTATTTTCCTTATTTGGGTGTATAAGGGACCCTTGATACAAATATTTTTCAGAGGGTTTAAAGGCCAACCCAGTAGGGCTTTCGGCAGGGTGCAGTCTCGACGCTAATCGCATTGTTGATGCTGTTCAAAGCATTGTTGTTAGCATGATGAACACGTTCATCTGAAGAATTTCAAGCGCTACTGCTACGAGCACTACAACCGGCTCCTACTACTACTGCTGCTGTTGCTGTTGGTGCTGCGAAGTCTTTGCAGCCCCTTGCCAGAAAAGGATGTTGCGAAAATTTGCTGCTTGCCAGTCCAAACTCCCAGTGCTGTGGGTACCCTTGCGCCGGAATCCTACGTGACCCACAAGGCGCCGCATAAAGGTGACACCTGAAAGAGTGACTTTAGCCGAAGGCCCCCGTGAGCGCACCCGCCTCCGGCCGTAGCCCGAAAGCCAAGACTTCAGGTGGTGATTCGCATCAGCGACCGTGCAGGGGGAATACCGTCCAGCTGCGCCAGCAAGTGCTCGGCTCGGGAATTGAAGGCATTCTTAATAGCAGTCGGAACCAGCTCCGTCTACGATTTAGGACCAGGGTCGAGCAACTACGAAGGGACGTAAGGGGCGGGACTAGCATTTGGGCACCGGGTGTAGGCTATCGGAGCTGCTCGCAGAAAGTCACGAGATTGATTGGTCGGTTTTTTGTTGCATGTTAGTCTGTGCTTTTTGTAAAGCTTCTTAACTGCATAGGCACACAGACCATCACAGACAGACGCGTACAAGTGGCCCACAGCCCCATTAGAATCAATCGCACAATCCTATTCTCAAAGGTCACTCCAGGGCTCCAGGTACTTAAGCAACGGGTCGCTGGAAGACATGCTGTAGGTACTTCAATAGCTACGGTTTAGGGCTTTAGTTTTACTAACCTACTGTGCAGGCATCTGGAGCCCAAGGTGGAGCATTGCCCGACCAGAGACTCCAATATCCCTTAATTCAGGAATATACCTTTAATCATATTAGGGATCCTACTATAATTTAAGGTATATTCCTCAAGCAAAGGATATTGGAGTCTTTGGTCCCTAAACCCTAAATCCTAAACCCTAAACCCTAAACCTCAGGCAAAGGATATTGGAGTCTTTGGGACCATTGCCCTACCAAGGGTTTGGTCTTACGTCTACACTACGGCAGCCGATGCACCGCATGGTGGCCAACGGCGCCAGAGCCCAAGAGGATTTTGGGCTTTAGTCTCTATATGAGCACCTGGGCAATGGTGTAAAATACATGTATGTCTGTGTATATATATATATATATTTTTTTAAGAAAATTTTAATTTATATATATATATATATATATGTATGTATATGCTGTCCATTTGTTCGGCGCAATTTTCTCAACGGAAAGGATTGCAGATACAAGCCTCACCCCCTGCCAGATCCAAACAACGCAGGTGGCAGCCGTGGTGGAAACGTCAGCAGTCATTTCGATGCCTGTTCTCCTCGTCACTCTGAGCATGTTGGCATTGACGTCAAGCATACTCACTCTGAATTCTACTGTCAAAAGTCTCAATACCACTACTAGTGGTAGCAGCGGCGGTAGGATTACGAGTAGCAGTGATGTGGTTGTGGTGGTGCTTGTGCTGGTGCTCGGTGCTGGTGTTGGCGGCGGTGGTGGTGGTGGTAGGGGCGGCAGGGGTGATGGTGGTGGTGGTGATGGTGGTGGTGGTGGTGGTGGTGGTGGAGGCAGTGGCGCTGTTGGTAGTGGTAGCGCGAGTGGAAGTGGTAGTAGTTGTGGTCGACCTCGTCGTTGTCGTCGTAGTATTAGAAGCAGGGATAGAAGTGGAGGTAGTAGCAGAAGAAGTAGTATTAGTAGTTGTAGTAGTAGTAGTAGTAGTAGCAGTAGTAGTAGTAGTAGTAGTAGTAGTAAAAGATAGTAAAAGTGGTAGTAGTAGTAGTAGTAGTAGTAGTAGTGCTAATAGTAGTAGTAGTAGTA
>CAJNDV010032911.1:10777-26372 GCA_905221635.1 Symbiodinium sp. CCMP2456
GGGTTTGGGGCTTTAGGGGTTTAGGGATTTAGGGTTTTAATGTAGGCCTTAATAAGTAGACTAGGGCTTTTGGGGTAGATTATACTATAGTTCTAATAAGGAGCTCCACAAACCCTATTCGAACTCTTAAGGCCCCTACATTAAGGGGCCGAGGGTTCAGTTTGCTTTTGTCGTGGATCCGCGGGACTCGGGTTTCAGGTGTGGGGCTCGAGGGGTTTAGGGCCTAAGGAACAGCAGGAGACGAAGCCATGACAACGACCGAGACGCACACCTAGGCATGAGGTTAGGATTTAGGGTTTAGGGTTTAGGTTTTAGGGTTTAGGGTTTAGGGTTTAGGCTTTAAAGGGTTTACGGTTATCAGCCCAAAACCCTAAACCCTAAACCGCAGTACAAGCACAGCAAGAGTCCTGTTCATCATGTCTGAGCCATGTCCCTAAACCCTGGTTAAGTCCAAACCGAAAACTTCAAGCTTGCCGACCATTAAATATCGTCCTAACTTCGTATTATGCCAAATCAGCCTCTGAGCCCTAAACCCTAAACCCTAAACCCTAAACCCTAAAACCCTAAACCCTAAACCCTTCCTTGAACCAAGAGGTGTGAGAAATCGACCACCTGCCAAAGTGGAGCTGGCGAAGCTCAAGGCGCCTTTGAGTCGGTTTAGGGTTTAGTAGGGTTTTGGGTTTATTTGAGGGTTTAGTAGGGTCTAGGACATTTTCAGGTGGGTAGTTACCGTTATGGGAGCCTTATAGCAGGTTTATAGATTTTATAGAAGCTTTATAGAAGCCCTATGTACCCTAAACTCCCCACCTGTAGTTTCCTTCAATTCAGTAGGGTTTTGGTTTCGGCTTTACAGTTGAGTCGGTTTAGGGTTTCGGAGGGATCGGGGTTTAAGGGTCTACTTTAACCTACCAGAACCTACTTTTTTTTAGGCTTTAAGGGGCGCCCTTGCATCGCTTCAGGGTTTAGTAGGGATCGCGGTTTAAGGTCTACCGTGACCTACCAGAACCTACCGTTTTCAAATAATGGGGTTTCAAGAGGCTGACGCAACAATCCTAGGCAATGGCACCTAACACCCGAAGTCCTGTAAACTCTCAACGCGAAAAAACCCTAAGCCCTTGAGCATCCTGCTCCGCTGGGCGCCCGACCGGACGCTAGTGTGGGAATCTTGCCAATGCTCGCTCCGCACCGCTTTTGCGATCGGTGCCTTGGGCCATGGAAGCGTTTGGCAAGTTGCCCCTTCTGCACGAACGTGAGAAAGAAGAGGGGGCACAAGTGTGGCATTTCGAAGATTGGGTACATGTGGGTAGTTGTCAAAATTATGGTCCCTTTTGGGGTACCCTAAATATTAGGTGCCGTATTATAACAAGGACCCAAAAAGGGACCATGATTTTGACAATCACCCATGTGGAGGCACCACCCCAAAGACCTCCCTGGCATTTTGCATCGTGTCGGCCACGGCAGTGCTCCCAAAGCCACCACGGAGGCAACACAGCGCGACAGAGCAGTCAAAGAAGCAAACGCCGAGAGGTCGGAGCGCCTTGGAAAGACGGAGTAAATTTGTTTACGACCGGGTCTGACCGCTGTAGTTTGCTGGTTTAAGCTAGCTTAGATTTGAATACATTAAGGGTAGCCGTTGTAGGTCTCAACCTTCATATCAGATAGCACCGCCTCAAACCCTGAAGCATAGATTTGGGTCTTGCATTGTGGGATTTAGGTTCAGGGATGAAGGGCGCGAGGTTTGGGGGCGTACGGGCTAGCATGGTTTGTGATTTGAAATGCCGTCCGCAAGCCCGAGTCCCAAATTCAAAACCCTAAACCCTGAACCCAGTACCCTAAACCTTAACCCTGAACTTTGAACGTTAAACTTTTAACCCTAAACCCCTAAACCCTCAACCCCTAAACCCCCATACCCCTAAACCCCTAAACCCCAAGCCCTAAACCCTCAAGATGAAGCTCCCAGCCCGAAGCCTCGCAATTGAAATCCGGTCTTTTGTTTGTCGTAAGTTTGACAGTCTTTACAAAGGCTTGAAGTTATGAGGAGTTTAGGGGTTTAGGGTTTAGGGGTTTAGGGGTTCAGGGGTTCAGGGGTTTGGGGTTAAGGGTTTAGGGTTTAGGGGTTTAGGACCTGTTAGGATCTTAGGGGTTAGGGCTCACAAGCTCTGAATGCTAGACCTCAGCCCTAAACCCCCAAAGCGCGAGTTGAGGTCTGAAACGGAACTCTCACCAAATCCGGGACCTCAGTATCGACTCTAAAGGGTAGCATGCTCGTTGTAAGGGGTCCTAAACCCTAAAGCCCGAAAGCCCTAACTAACCCCTAAACCCTAAACCTCTGCACCCCTGAAACTTGAAGCCTTGAACCCTAAACCCCCTAAACCCCTAACCCCTAAACCCTAAGCCTTAAACCCTAAACCCTAAACCCCCTAAGCCTTCTAAGTCCCTACACCCCAAACCAGACACGCCTTTGGAGAGCTCATCTTTTCAAGGCAAAGCTTCTGCAGCTTCAGATCCAGACGAGGAAACAGGCCACGGATTCTTGCACTGATGGAGGGTCTAGGGTCTGGGGTTTAGGGTTCAGGGTCTAGAGTCTAGGGTTTAGGGTCCAGGGTTTAGGGTTTAGGGTTCAGCGTCCATATTGGTGGAATCTTCCTCGCAAGAGCTGTGGGTGCAGGGCCGCGGGGCTGAAATTGAAGGATCAGCTTCCAGGGCAAGTGCAGCAGCCGTTGTCGACCAAGTGTAGCTCGAAATGCATGCATCATTAACTTTTGAGGGAATGTTGGGCTGGCTTCTGACCCTATTAAACCCTAAGCCCTAAACCCTAAACCTAAAGCCCTAAGCCCTAAACCCTAAGCCCTAAACCCTAATGGAAGGCCTTGGTCACAGGGCACCTCAATCGAAGGCCGACCGACCGAAAAGAAGCCATGAATAGTGTGGGGGCCTAAATAATTGCCACTACTGCTTTGGGGGTTCCTTAATATGATTATAGTAGAATATACCCCAAAATCTGAGTCTAAATTTTAAGGCCCCTACAGTACAAGGCTGCACTCTCTGGAATGCACAAGCCCTCCACTCGTCAGGGCCCCACACTAAATCTCTAGCCAATGGCCAAGCTTTGGCTTCTCGGTTGAAACCAGGAGCAATTCAATGATGCTTTCATATCTTTTCGTTGAGGGAAAATCACATAAGATTTAAATTTATAGCGGCGACGATGCTACGGGTGAGAAGGAGAATTTTTCGACAGACAGAAGAACAACAGCCATGTGGTTTGTAATTTACTCTACAAGTTAACAGTATTGGTTCTAAGACTGGGTTCAGTAGTAGCAAGCACAATAGGATAGGCGTAATTGCGGCAGTTACAACTCCCGCTTTTCCCTCATGCTGACTGTACAGCAAAGGGGTGCAAAGTAGATAGCCATGCAGGCGCGAAGTGTGGAACTTTCTTGAGTGTATTCCGGGAAGCAGGCTGACGGAGCATTTCGAGAACCAGATCTCTTACTTGTCCTAACAAGCGGGCTGACACGAGATCCAGGCTGCCAATAAGAGCAACATGTCCCAGGGGCGTTTGCATTACTGCAAACGTAAGGCAGGATCAATCAAGCAGAGTTGCTGCGAGTGTTACAATTCAATGACAGACGTTGGACGCGCAAGTAATGCTCGGACTCCTGTGGCAGCAACATGAAGACGCCGGTCAGCAGCAAGGGTACCTGGCACAACAGACCGCCGCGACTGACAACAGGGGCTTCCAGAGGCAAGAGGCATCAAGTCAAGCACGCAGTACGTTGTTCTCTTATTTTTCTCATGTTGCAGCCTCTAGAATGTAAACTCTCTAGCTTTAACCGCCCTAAACTCTAGAACCCCGAATCCCCAAACCCAAGACAGTCAAAAGCATTAAAAACTGTAAGCCCTGCCCGCTGCACAGCTCTCGCAGGAGCAGGAGATGATGGAAGATGAGAAGCAATACTACGACTTGGAGGTGGCTTTGGGTTTTGAGTTTTAGTGTTTAAAACGTTTAGGGCCTTATGTAGATTGAAGGCTTTAGGGTTTGCTGTGTTCCGTCTCCTAGGAACATACCTCATGTATGTGTTGATTGTCGATGCTCACACGTTTGGCTCCGTCCGCCTCTATATCCCAAGCCGAAACTGAAACTCGAGCATCCAATGCCAACAGCCCGACGTTCGAAAGGGTCTACTGTCAAAGTTGTTACATAACCCAGAAACTCGAAGCCCCAGTCCCTACATCCTGAACGCAAATCCCTCAAGTCTCTACCCGAGGTCGGAATACTTTTCTCGCTATTGCAATCCCCATGTATTCATACTAGAACCCTCCCTGAACCCCATCGGGCCGTTCTAAACCGTTCAATGCAGGCTCGGCGCCGTGAGCTGACGGAGAAGAGTCAGATGTGGGCGGAAGAGATTCACAGATGCAGTTTAGTGCGCCTAGGTTTTAGGATTCCCTAAGGGTCCATGTGCCCAACTAGTAGATACTCTGGCCCCAAAGTACCCAAATAGGGACTACTTTAAGGCCAAAGTACCTACTATTTGGGCACATGGACCTTTAGGGATTCCTAGGATTGGGGTTTAGGGCCGGGTCTATGGTTGAGGGTTCTTCATACTTACCGGTCCTTCATAGAACAGGCTTGCGTAAGGGTACAACAATACCCTAAACCTAAAATTCTAAAAAAAGATTCTCTGTTCCATATGGGTTCTCTCTCTCTCCGAGATCAACAGGGGTTCTATAGCGTTTTGTTGACATTTGAGAGTGTTGACGCGCTTGGGTTTAAAGTTTCGGAATCTCAGTTTTTTTGGCATTTGAGTGTGGGTTGTATGCTGCAGGGTCTGGCAGGGTGTCGGGTTGGAACTCCCTTTTGTAGATGCACCGCTTGGGATGACTGGCTTTTTGTGCATGGTTCCAACTTAAGTGTAGTGTAGTATAGCATAGTCCAGTCTTGTCTAGCCTAGTAGATACAGTGGTGTATAGTATACTGTAGTGTAGCTTAGCATGGCATAGTTTAGTAAGGTGCAGTATAGTACAGCACCGTATGCTATACTGCGAGTCTAGTGTGGTATCGCGTTGTATGGTCTGGTATGGTTTGGCATCGTAAGGTGTGGTATGGCAGGGCATGGTATGGTGTGGTAGAGTAGGGTATCATGGCACGGCCTGGTATGGAACACTCATGAAGGACATACGTAGCAACAAGCATTACAGTACAGTAAAGAAAAATATACTGTTGAATGGTATGACGTGGTATGATTTGGTGTAGCATGGGATGGTAAAGCAACGTAAAGTATAGTATAGGGTAGTATACACAAGTAAAGTGATGAAATGTGGTGCAGAGCATACTGTCAACAATGCAGGACATAGCGTATAGCACATATAGTATGGAGCAAACCGTATATAGTATTGGGTATAACACATATAGTTGGTAGTAGCGACGTCATAGTAGTTACACAGTGTAGTTACATAGTATAAAAGTTAAAGCAAGGTGTAATATACAATATACGGCTTACAGTATAAATTGAGTCGTGGACAGCAATTAATTACTTGTAGTAATTGTAGTATACAACAAATGGTATACAGGATGTACAGTACAGTACAGTACAATGTAGCACAGTACAGGACAGGACAGGATCGGACAGGACCGGACAGGAGAGGACAGGACAGTACGGCGAAGTATAGTACAGTATGCAAACATAGTTTCGTGTAGTACAGTACAGTATCGTAGAGTGGAGTAGAGTGTAGTTTCAGGTTGGTATGGAATATAGTCTATAGTAAATCATGTACTTGTAGACGGTGCAGGGTTTATCCACGATTAGTTCTAGTGCCTTGTTTCTATTGGTGCTATATCGAAGCACCTACTGCCTGTATAGGTAGTGCTACTTGTTATCAGCCCTAGTACGTCGTAGGCCTTAGTCTTTGAATTTCAACTCGCATATGGTGTTCTTACTGGTAGCCGTACCTAGTACCCATACTGGTAGAAGTATTTAGCAAACAAAATAGTTGCGCGTATAGTCATACTTCGTCAAGCACCATCACTGCACTGTTATTAGTACTTAGTGCTTCAGCCTTGGTACTTACTACCACTGGTGTTAGCACGAGTAAAAAGTATTAATACATTTTGTGCCGAGTTGTTCAAGTGTGTTGCTGTGCCGGCTGTCTTTCCGCGACATCCGCACGCAGCCTAAACCTCAATCATCCTAAACCTCTAGAGCCCTAAACCAAAAAATCCCTAGAGCAGCCCTCAGCCAAACAATCCCTAAAGCCTCATCTTCAAAATCCCACCCGGGCCTTCGCTTTACGTGCACATGCAGCTTATGAAGTGCAGGAGCCTGCAGAAATCGTAGCCTCATCCCTGTAAGCATATGTATGCAGATATGTACAATGTATATACACACAGAAACACTTAGCAAGAGTTGTGTATATACATATATATATATATACAGTGATGAACCTGTATATATATATATACATACTTACATGCATACATACATATACACATACATGCATTCATCTACAGAGACGCCTGCCGGACAGCCAAGCAGATGGTGATACGCTTAACGGTCATATCGAGTTCCTCGCAAATCCCTTCGAAACGTTGTTTTGGGCATCGGAAGCATAGCCATCGGGGCATGCCAAGGACCGCGAGACTGGATCAGGACGCTTGCGCAGAGTTTGAGGTGGTTGTTTGGGACTACCTAACCCTCAAAAGTTAACCCTAAAGCCCTGGACCCATGAACCCTTTAAGCTCCCAGCCTAAACCATACTTACACAAACCCTCGACTCGGGGATTGTCACTTCCTCTGCACCTCGAAGTGACGGTAGGTATCGTTGTTCTTGGGTCTCGTAAGTCGTAAAGGAGGTTTGGTGTTTAGGGTACCGTGAAAGCCTACTATACCACGTCTATATTTCAATTTGCCAGGATCATCTACTGTATCCCTTACGTCGGTACTTTAAGCTGCTATGTTACTATGACAACCTATATCCCCTTCGTATGCGTATGGTAGTTTAAGGCAGATCTCCTTAAGAGGGGCCCGGTTGCGTTTGGGGTGCCATGTGACCAGTGCTCTTTCATCAGTCAGTGAACTCCCCAGCATGATAGGGTGCCGTGTCACGTAGTGGTTATGACTAGTTGCTGACACTGCACCTGAGGGCTAAAAAGTATAGTATGCTATTTATGCTAACACCCAAAAAAAACAGTAAACAACTCTATGAGCCACTACTAAGCCATAAACCCTAAACTTATATGAATCTTTGCGAGGCAGACTCTGGAATCTTATGATTATTTATTTTGTCATTTAGGGGTCATTTGGGAGTCATTTTATTGTCATTCCGTGTTGTCATTGTGTGGCAAGGCCTGCTTGACAAATGTCATTTCTGTGGCATTTCCTTGTCGTTTATTTGATGTTGTTTTTGCTTCGTCGATGTCGTTTTTTCAGTTGTTGCTTATTCTTTCGTCATGTCCCAGCTATTGGGGCACTTCGCATGTTGTTGCAAGTTCTGCTGATTGTTTGCTTGTTCTCGACACATCAACTGACCTGAGGCACGGCATGGCAAGGTTCTGACATGAAGGATTTGTGTGGGCATCGGCCAATCATCAACAATCACATCATAATGGAGCTGCTCCGCAAGCCTTTTTGACGTTTTGTTGGGGAGTGTCTCACGTTCTCCGAGGGTCACACAAGTAACTAGGGACCTGAATAGTCAACTGCATCATTGCCTGAACCCAGGAATCCTCAGCAGCTTCGACATGCACAAAGTCGTACCTCATGAGCTAAGGGTGCCTCCGCAGACAGTCCAGCAACCACACACTGCCACGGGTTGGTGCTGCCTGCTTTTGTTGCCCTGAGCCCTGACGCTGGCTCCACACATGGGTGAAAATGGATGGACAGATGGACACGATCGTAGGTGCAGGTCCACAGCTGGAAGAGTTGGAGACTGTTAGCTGTTAGCTGTTAGCTAAACCTAAAGACAACCCAGCATCCCAGTTACACAAATAAGACCCTAATTAAGTATAGGTAACTGTTGATCACTGCGCTGCGTCCTGCCACCATATGCGTGTGCAGTGTCCAGTAGCGCAAACATCTTGCCAACAGGAAGCAAGCACAGCAAGATTATCTAGCAAGGGTCTCATGGGGCCTTTCTGATTCCTATAAAGATAGAAAGCATGAAACCTAGAATCCTCATGAAGGCGAGTGTTGCACAGAGGCCGGGATGAGGCCGAAGGAAATTCATGTGACGTGGCTGCCTGGTTTTGTTTTCCGGGGCCACAACAAGAACTGCGCTCGTGGTGCAGCAGCTGCAATCTTACGAAGGACTGTAACTGCAACAATAACCCGTGCAACTGGTCACCTTAGTACCCAAAAGCGGAAAGGTCAACCAAACTAAGCTGGAGGCAACACTGTGAGTGAAAGAAAACTCGAAGACATACAGCTTTAGAGTGCGATGCCACAAGCTTGCTGGGGCCGGCAGACAACTCCATATGTGGAGAGCGCCGGCCTCGCCGAATCACCTAGGCTGCTACTGCAATGTCGCGCGCAACCTTCAAGATAGTGGGATGCAGGTCAGCATCTCCGATGCCCATGTTATTGTTAGCCACGAATGCAAGGTGGCTTTGCATGACTGACAGGATGCTTTGTGCCTCCTTGCTGTCCTTGTCTCCCTTGCAGCTCAACTGGTTGAAGGACTCAATGCCAGCAAGCAAGAATGCCTCTGTAATGAGAATCTTGGCTTCTCGCGGGCAGCCTGCAACTAGAACGGGCACACCATTCAAGCAAGACGTCTGCTGCGGGAACTCCGGGAACTTGTCGCAGAACTCCTCTGCCACCTCAACCGCCTGAGTGGAGCAACAGGAGGAAAACCGGCACTATGCGGGAGGCTAAAAGCGATGGGCTGATTTAAAAATGCATTGCCTGGTCTCGGGCTCCAAAGTTGAAGGCAGGGTTCAAGTTTCAAAACTAGGCTCATGGCTGATAATATGACTCAGGGTTTAGGGGTCAATAGTGCATGGAGAAGCCCAGAAAACCAAGCCCAAAAACCCCAAACCTGACATTTAACTAAACCGTAAGACCTTCAACCCAAAACCCACAAGCCCTAAACCATAAAACTTAACAATGCCGTTAACCCTAAACTCCAAGCTCACCAGCCCAGCCTTCAGCTCTGCTAAACCGTTAACCCTAAAGCCTTGAACCCGACTTGTGACCAAGCCGCAAACCCCAACCCCCCCCCCCCTCCCGGAAACCAGAATTCTTGCTGAATCGCAAACCCTCCACCCGAAACTCACACCCAAGAGGAACCCTGAAACATGCAACACATGCTGCCCACTGACCTTCTCGAACTTCGTGCTAGCAGCGCGCAACAACTTGCCATCGATCGTGTCCAAGCTTGTCTTTGCGGCCTCCTTCACTTGCTGCAGCGGAGCGTCGGAAGCAAGTGTCTGTTTCCAGGATGCCCCAGTCAAGCCACCGCATAGCTTGTCCAAGCCATCGCACTGGTCATTCAAGTCCTTGAGCATCTGCTCGGCTCGCCACTGCAAGACTTCCCGGATCACGTCGAGCTTCGGTAGCTGCAGGAAGTCCTCGGCCATGTCGAAGCTGGAGAGATTGTCAGCAGCCGGGTCAGCCAAGCCACCCTCATCATCCTCTGGCTTTGCATGGAAAACCTGCAACTTCTTGAAGCTCTGGTGAATGTTGTTCAAGATCGTGCTGTTTTTGTCCTTGCGCCACCGCCCTGCTGGATCACCAGCGAGGCCCTCGAACTTGTTCAGCCCAGCAACGAAAAGCATTCCTGATTGCAGGCACGCGGTCCAATCCTGCATCTTGTCCATGATCTCCTCACGGCCCAGGGTCTTGTAGATGCTGCCCATGCCGACCAGCGCAGCAGTCGCCACCTTGAGCTCAGCGGCGTCGATCGCACCACCCAAGACCTGTCGTCCAACCCTGGTCTACCGATTGCAACTCGGGGAACGCGGAGGCATCGGCTGGTAGCGCATGTGTGTAGTGTCATAGTAGTCATAGTATACGACTGTCATACATACTTATGAGACACACCTAAAACACGGGCCAAGCTACAACAATCATAAGGAAGACAAAGACCCTCCTAAACTGTGGGACTAGTTAGTTCAGGCTTATTAGGCCACAAGCAACAACACACGCATCCTGCCTGCTTCCGGGTTTCCTTTAGGAGACGGTGGATGAAAGCGTCGATGCTCTGCTCGAGTTCTGTGGGAACGGGCTCGTCCTTGCATTTCAAGACCAACTGCTTCAATCGAGCGCAGTCCAGCTGCCATGCTGCGAGGTTCTTCTCGATGAGCTCCACCAAGTCTCGCATAGCCACGGCCGAACGATTCCGGGTCATGTGGTCTTGAAGTTCTTGGATCTTCGAGAGCACCCCTGGCTTGGCTGTAAACATGTTCAAGCCTACAAGCAAGTGGTCCACAAGGGCGGACCCCTTCGAGGCATGCTGGCCGTCCAGCAACAGAGCAGCTGTGGCGTCCAGCTGGCGGAGCAAGCCGGCGCTGATGGTCTCCAGCTCCATTGCCCTGAGAGAGGCCTTCAACGTCTGGAAAAGACTGATGGCCTTCTCTACATCATCCGCTGACAAGGTATCCTGGCTCAGCAATGCTTCCAGCTCTCGTCGCGGCGCGGCCAACAAGGTTGCCTTGCCGGCGGTCCTCACAATCTCGTCAACCAAGGAGCGCCAGGATGAGTTGGCTCTCAGCAACTGATCTCGGATGGTCCGCTCGCATAGCTCGGAACCTTCGTACTTGGTGAGCCGGTAGACGTCCGTGTGGTTCGTGGGCTCACCTGCCACCGGGGTGTTCAGGAGGTGCGCTAAGCATCGGCAAATGTCGTTGAAGCGCTTGGCACCTTCTGGCACGGCAGACAACATGGGGCATGCTTCCATCTCCTGCAGAGCGCGAGCATTCTGCTGATAGTTGGCACAGACTCCCCTGACGAAGCCTCGGATGGCCTCATGCGCACGTTCCTCGTACTTGAGCAGCTTCACAAACTCGTCCGAGAGCAGCATGTCCAGATAGGCCTCCTTGAACTCCTGCGCACAAACATGCACTAGGCAACCCAGGCATACCGTACCCGCAGCGCACACACAAGGAACACACCGGCGGGCGGTTTCTGGGCCTGGAAGCTTACTCATCTAGAAGGGACCTCGCGGGACTTATACCGGACCTTCCTGGGAACATGTCATCATGAGCCAAAATGTAAATGAATCAGCCCGATCAACACATCACAGAGGCTCCAGCACAAACGGCTCAGCATTGCAAGGACATGTGAGAAACGTCTATCCGAGACGAGAGCATTTTCAGACAAACCTATGCCTAGAACTCGATATACACACGAGAACTGTTGGACTATGCATCACATACAAGTGAACCACAAAAGGGCTACACAAGCAACACTACTTGAAGATATGGCCTCCGCAGCTTGGCGCACTGCTTCACCTGCCTCGGACAAGGAAACTTCCTTGCCCTCATCGAGGGCTGCCATTTGCCGGTCGAACTCATCCTCTTCGTTCTCGTTCCGCACGTCCTCCGCTGCAGCCCGAAGACGGTAAAGAGTGTCGCCGACACTGCACTGGTCCACATTGAACGTCTCCTCACACTCTTCTGCGTTGCATACAAGGATGAGCTCCTGAGCCAAGTCGGCATACTTCTCCACCTTCTTGTCGGAGAACACCTCGCCATTGCCAGTCGGGTAATTGTCTGCGTCTTTCCAGCTGCCTCGCGCAAACTGGAAGCAGATGACCACCTGCAAGCTCAGGGAGAACTGCGGCCAGAGGCTGCGCGAGCTGCACAGGTGTTGCTCCAGCTCCTCCACAGGCAACTGCTTCAAATAGTCCTCCTTGCCCAGGATCTGCGCGTGCTCGCATTGCACGATTCGAGTCTGGAGCGTGTCCGCAAGGGTAACCAAATTGTTGTTCTTGAGGTTCTTCAGTATGGCCTTGGCCTTTGCAGGGATTCTGCGAAGTCCAACCCTGAAAGACAGCACCCCATTAGGTCAGCTGGGTTGCCCCTGAGACTGGTACACTAGATCCAACGTTAGCTGCCTGGCTGTCACAGCCTTTCCATCAAGGAACGGCAAATCAAGGGCAACGGCTCAAAACTACACATACAGATGTAGCACCAGACACAGCGATGCTCCTATCTGGAGGGATGGACATCTAGAAGCAAGCAGGTAAGTGCACGACCCAGCCCAGCTTCACTGGGCTAACCTGGGGCCCTGGCACCACTCAGGGAAGCAGCCAGAGCCCGGACCTGCGACGACTGGTTGGCTAGGAACAACTCCGGCTGCAACAGCTCCAGCGACTTCACGCTCGAGCCCTTGTCCGTGCGGAGGTGCCCCTCAGCCACCTTTTTCATGTCGCCGTCGAGGCCGTCCGTCCTCTCCGAGTCCCTATCCTTGGTACCGTCCCTGCCACCTTTGCTGGAAGCCATACCCTTGTCGGAGCCTGTCTTAGCCGTAGCCTTGTCCCCTTTCAGCGCTGCCATCATCGCCTTCTTCTGCTCCTTCTTGGCAAGCTTCTGCTGCTTGGCTTGAATCTTTGCGCTCGCTGCCTGCTCTAAGGCACCGCCTTTGGCTGACACACTGCGCACGGTCACACCCTCCGGCTCAGCAACAGAAGCAGCGCCGCCCATGCCTGCTGCCGCAGCCGCACGAGCCGCCTCACTCTTCTGGCCATCGACACGAGCGTGCATCTCCCGTAGCTCTGTCACCGTGCTTGGACCACGACTGGTCGGCTGGAGCACAGCATGTCGAGAGGCGAAGTGCTTGGCACAAACATGGTTGAATGTCACACCAGCCTGGTCTTCGTGCAGCTGCGTGCCCTCCGTCATGTAGAAATCCTGCCGACTCGCGGAACTAGCGTGCTGGACGCGGACCTTCTTCATGGCATTTGCCATTTGCGCAGACACCTCGGACAAGTCCACAGCGTACAGCCACTGCTCGTTCTGGTCGGGGCCATGCCATGGGAAACTCATGGGTTGGCACTCTCCTTCCTTGGGGGATTTCCCGACAACGGCTGTGTAATCCTTCTCAGGCAGAAGCCCGAAATCTTGATAGATCATGTAGCCGTAGAGAGTTTCATTGGCTACCTGCCCGGCTGGGCAGAACCTGGGCCTCTGGTCACTGTCGACCAGACTCTTGTAGACCAGGAGCCCCGCATCGAGCCGCTGGCGCAGGTCTGGATCCAGCGCCCGCATGCCCTGCTCATTCCGGTAGATCTTGATGACATCTACAAGGTCTCTGTCCGGACAGAGGCGCTGCATGACCCATCCACAGTCGTAGCAAGCTGCGTGCTGCGGATCCGCGATGCAAGCGAACTCCACCTCCTGGTATTACCGCTTGAAATGTTCGGCTTCTATCATTTTAAAATCAACATGCCCAGAGACCACGTTCCCCGGAAACATGTCTAGCTGCGGGCCTCTACAACCGGACTACTTTCCTGTTACACCTGCTTCGGTCACGTCAGCTTGTCACCACGGGGCCGTTACTACATGGTACTTGCAGCGATGTACATGTGAACAGGCAAAACTCTCCCCACTCTCCACTGCACGTCCTTGCTGCTGCTGCCACAAATCCCACAGACGAAGACAACAACGCGGGCACTGGACCTCTTGGGAGCAGCAATCGGGGGGTTTTCAGGCTCCGCAGGCACCAGCGCCAAGTTCCGCGCATCGTCCTCCTTCCAAGACAAGCACACAACATTACCTCCGGAAAAACTCTCTGCACAAAGGACCCGCACACCACCAGAGCTGCACTGCTCCAAGCAGAAAACCAAGGCGAAACCCACGTCCAATAACAGCACTGAAGAAGGCACCGCAAAGTCTCAAAGTTCAGACGACTTCTAGTCTCCTGCTGCGTCTTCACTCGCTTGCGACGAGCCGCCATGAACCTGAGCCCTTGCTCGGGTCTGGGACGTTCAAGGGCTAAGAGCGACAAAGCCTCAGCCTGAGGGAAAATCTGCACGCGGAAATAATCACCAACAAAGTCCATCTGCACTGTTCCAGTAGACTCAAGGAGCATGCAGGATCATGACGACTGGAGGACGCTAGGCGCCAGCCTGATCGCAGTGATCAAAGCCATCATGCATCATACTTGAGAGGTGTCTAAGGACGCGAACCCTGTTTCAAAGCTTTTGGCACACAGCAGGGGTCTCATGTCCGGGACTATGCACCATGCCTGCAGCTGCACAGACACACTGGCACAGCTAACTCACACGACAACCGCGCAGCAAATCTGTAAACAGCTTGTCTATGTAGATAACACACGCAGCTGTATGCCCCAGTACACTAGCTAGCTGTAGCAAGAGTTTAGATCCCGAGCACGCGTGTGGTTGCCTCACAGACACACACTGTACTGCAACGCGCTGGAGGAGTGCGCTGCCACTTGCATCAGAGAGCAACACTACGAGCCTTGAATGCCTTGAGCCCGCAACAGCTGACGGCCGCCTGCCTGTGTTTTAGCAACTGGGACCTGCAAATAAACGATGCATCTGCTGGAATCTAGCCACTCGAATTACTCTGGACGCTACAGGCCGTACAGCCGGACCGGGCCAGCATCGGGTGTCTAGGCGTTTTTTTTTTCAGGAAAAGAGGAGCTTCCGTGACTGGAGGCATTGCCCGTAAAGGAGGGCCAGAGACTTTGACCAGATCCAGTCTCCAAGGCTGCGGTCACAACTCTCTTTTGTAGGTCCTAGAGGTCCTTGGACAATGCCTCCCGGATGGCTGCACTGTTTCGCGTGCACTAGTAGGCCGTCAAAGCCAAGCTGAAGGCCGGGCCCCAATTCGGGATGCAAGAAGCTGCACATCTGCAATCAAACAAGGTCCACTTTATGATACGGCCTTAACACTGCTGTGTGAGTCTTGATTACCATCGGGCTGCAGCAGGGCAAGAGACATCACGGAAAGGCTCCTGCTGCTGCCAGCGCAGCTATCAAAACACCTAGACAAGGCAAACAAATGCCCTGGCCAGCGAGTTCCTTCAAATCGCTCGGGGTCATGGAGGGACCGAGAGACAAGCCAGCACGATGGCCTTGCCAGCATAACATTTCCAGGGGCAACACTAGACCATCCCTTCTGAAGGAAAAGATCTGGCTTGACGTAGTCAAGCACCTGGAGAGGCCTTGGCGATTCGTCCAAGGCTTTCGACATGGGTTCTGGGACACATCGACAAACACATCGGCAAGCTCGTTTTGCACAAGCTCCGGATCCGTGCTTTCGGCTAACACCCTGGCGCGGTCGGGGCCAAGGTGGAAAATGGCTGCCAACTCAATGACCTCCTTCATACGAGGAGTTGGCAGCAAGCCCGTGTACTTCCTCTTGCACGCCGACCATGGTTTCAAGTCGTTCTTGACCCCCATCTCCGCCCGCAAACGCAAAGCCTGAATCTTCCAGACAGGGACTGCCTGTTGCTCCTGCTGGGATATCGGAAATGCCGCATTTTCATATCCATACCCTAACATGACTTTGAACCTAGGACCTAAAGATGCGCTGGACAAAGCCCATAGCGTGTAGACTGTGCCCCCACATAGCTCCGAACTCCACCCCAGCAAGCCGGGAGGGGGAGGGGGTGGGGTGGGGGGGGGGGGG
>CAJNDV010032912.1:18986-32137 GCA_905221635.1 Symbiodinium sp. CCMP2456
GGTTTAGGGTTTAGGGTTTACATCAAATTCCACAGGCCCCCGAGGAACCCTGGGAAAATTGAAGGCAAGGTGCCACCGAAAAGATGGTGCCTCCACCGAGGTAGACACCACTACCTGTCGCCGTCCTGAAATGCAGTGCGTCGAAAAAGAGTCGTAGCAGCAGCGGCGGTAGAAGTAGCAAAGTACGAGCAGCAGCTGGGGCAGGAGCAGCAGCAGCAGCAGCAGTTGTTGCTGGTGTTGCTGTTGTTGATGTTGCTGTTGCTGTAAGTTTCGCGGTTGGTTTTACTCTTGCTGGTGCTGTTTGCCGTGCTGCCGTTGTTTCGGTAGTTTGGCAGTAGCAGTAGAACACTGAAACACACACACACACACACACACACACGCCCGAAAACCCAAGGTTTGTCGTTCGTGGCAAATTGTTGGAGCCTTCTCCGTTCCGTTTCTTTGGCTGCAGGTCCGGTCCCGGTGTTCGAATCCCTGATGCCTCAGGTGTAGGGTTTAGGGTTTAGGGTTGTTTCTTCAAATTGAGAGGACGGTCCCTTTCACCGGGGTTTGTTTAAGAATGCGGACGTCGCGAGTTAGGACCCATACGAAGCTACAAACGACAGCTCCCGCAGTACTGTTGTCCAACATCCTTTCCTTCCAGATATCCTACATTCCCACCCAGGCAAGGGCAAGGGGCCATTGCTAAAGTCTGAAACCCTAAACCCTAAACCCTAAACCCTAAACCCTAAACCCTAAACTCAAAACCACTGTCCAGCCTACATACCGGAAATCAAAGCCAGAAAAGGAGCTGGCCCATGGCGATGGCATAGTCCAGAGACAGTGGCACCTGAAGAAGCGTGCAGTTTGCCGCGTTCCAGGTGTTGGGATTACGGCTCTCCTGAGTTGGGACCTAACTACAAAAAAAGAGCCGCAATGAGAACATTATCAAAATAGCATGTGAGCAAACACAGCAGCAACTGTGGCAAGGACTAGATAACCCTAAACCCTAAACCCTAAACCCCAATATGATATTACAGTTGCAAACTTGTGCCCCGAATTGGTTTTTGCCAGGCGACGGTGTGCGGTAAAGACAGCTACTGGATCCAGCTGGGTAGCGCAATGTAGTATAGGGGCCTTAATAATTCGAATAGGGTTTTGGGCCCCCCCTTATACTAGACATATTCTAGGGAACCCCCAAAGATAGTGTTTTTTTGCAATTTTCTAAGCCCCTACAGTACTATGGCTCTTATTCTCGTTTGCCTTTTTTACGACTGGCCTACGACGACTAGAGACTGAAAGCCCTTCAGAACTGAACTTGTCAACTTTCTGACATCCCCCGTGACACCGAAACACCCTACGGTTGATGATATAAATCCTGCATTACCTTAAGGACCCTAAACTATGGGAATTATGGTATATTTCTTATTATGGGTAATGCAGGATTTATATCATCAACCGTAGGACCCTATATCTTGGCAGCAGTGGAGTCCGAAACAAGGAAATCACACCAAACACTAAACCCAAAACCCTGGACCTTAAGCCCTAAACCCATCCCTAAACCCCTAAACCCTCAACATCCCTAAACCCTAAACCCCTCAACCCTAAACCCTGAACTCTGTAGGGTATGGGGCTTTTCGGGTTCGGCCGTGAAGGCTGGGAACTTGGCGGCTTGAAGATATGATGTCTAGGGCTTAGGGCATACCCGGACAAGTCATACCCTACCCTTTTGTTTTAAGCGTTTAGGGCTTAAGGGTTGGAAAGAAAACTAGGTACCTCAAAAAACCAGGTGGGCTAAGCGCTAAACCCTAAACCCTAAACCCTATGACCATATAGGCAGTGTGAAGGGCCTCTAGATCGGCCTGATGGGTTTGATGGGCTCTTGTATAAATTATTGTTCACGAAGATCACTACCTAAACCCTAAACCCTAAATCCTAAACCCCTAAACCCCTAAACCCCTAAACCCCTAAACCCCTAAACCCCTAAACCCGTAAACCCCTAAACCCGAAGACCACTAAGCTCAGAGTCAAGGCTGATCGGGCTATCCAGAGACTCTAAAACCAATGAACCAAGCAAGATACCTTGAACTATGGAAGCCTCCTTGATCCGGTGTACCCTAAACCCTAAATCCGAAATCCTGAACCCTAAACTCTAGATCCTCAACCCTAAATCCTGAACCCTAAACCCTAAACCCTGAACCCGAAACCCTGAACCCTAAACCCTAAACCCTGTAAACCCTGTAAACCCTGTAAACCGTGTAAACCCTACACCCTAAATCCTAAACCCTAAACCCTAAACCCTGAACCCTGAACCCTGAACCATGGATTCGAGAGTCCCCCTGCCCCGGGCGCAAATCGGCTGAGGAGGGCACAACCAGGGAAGACGAGATGAAGGGCACGAACCAGCAAATCAAGAACCTCTGCAGCTTAGGGTTTAGGGTTTAGGATTTATAGCATTTAGGGCTTAGGGTTTAGGATTTAGAGTTTAGGGTTTAGGATTTAGGGTTTAGGGTTTAGGATTTAGGGTTTAAGATATAGGGTTTAGGATTCAGGGTTTAGGATTTATGGTTTAGGATTTAGGGTTTAGGGTTTAAGATTTAGGGTTTAAGTTTTGGGGATTAGGGATTTCTTGAACACATACACGAACTCAAACAATCAGTTGTTCCTATTCTAGAAATGTACCGTACCAACAAGTTTTCGCTTCACAAATACCACCAAACATATCTACTTGGAGGATCACGGGACTTAGCAAGGCTATAAGTACCTGACTTGTGGTTATAAGTAATGAAAAGTATAGCTGCCTTATTTACGACCCTAGTTACGACGGCCCATGATCCTTTGAGTATAGCTATAAAGCCCTAAACCCTAAACCCCAAACCCTGAACCCTGAACCCTAAACCCTAAACCCTAAACCCTGAACCCTAGTTGACCGCAACTAAGAGGGATCTTGTTGGGGTTACCATCTTATGAGGGCGCAACCGAGGGCCGCAGTCGTTAGAATATGGTTCTGGGGTAGAGTATATGTTACAAAAGGGACTACCTATAGTCTCCACTGTAGTTCCTTTTGGGGGTTACCTTATAGGATCCTTAATATAAAAATGGCTAACCCCAAAAAAGGAAATAGAATGGATACTATAGGTAGAATGGTAGTTTATTCGCAACGAAACCTGTTCTTATGCGAGGCAGAGGGTCTAGGATTCCACCGTGAGTACATGCACTCACATGGATGCCGCCAATGCCCAACTGTTCCCAGAACTCAACGCCCTAACGCCCGGTACTCGAACCCAACAGGTCTAGGACATTTTCAGGTGGTTATAGTTATCGTTATATAGGAGCCTTATAGAAGCCCGATATACCTTATAGAAGCCATATAGAAGCCTTATAGGAGCCCTATATACCCTAAACTCCCCACCTGTAGCTTCAATTGAACAGGTCCTTAGACCGCCCAGGCCGTCAAAAAGACCCCCTACGAACCCTCAAGGTCGTATTTTGAACCCAGGCCGTGCTACCGAAGCTCCCCTGGAAAACTAAACTCTAGACTCTAAACCCCAAACCCTGAGCCCTAAGCCCTAACCCCAAACCCTAAACCCTAAACCCCTAAACCCCAAAACCCCAAACCCCAAACCCCAAACCCTAAACCCCAAACCCTAAACCCAAAGCCCTAAGCCCCTAAAGCCCCACATCCTGACTTCGCAGAAGCTAGGGCCGCGACATGATTTGCAAGGGGATGGCGTTACTTTTCCTTGCCACAGTCTCGCGAATGAGGACTTGGGATTTACCTCTCAGACCACGATTATTGGTATCACTATTACTTCTGATTACTACTGGTATTCTGGTTATTCTTCTTGTTATTACTACTACTATTATTGGTAAGTAAAAGTAGCAGTATTCATGACTACCTAAAATATTGTTACTATTGGTATTAGTAGTCGCCGTCGTAGAAGTAGGTCTCGTTCTCCCGACTACGTGTAAGAACCAACCCTAAACCCTAAACCCGGAACCCTAAGCCCAAAGCCCTAAGCCCTAAACCCTAAACCCTAAACCCCAAACCCTAAGCCCTAAACCCTAAACCCTAAACCCTAAACCCAACCATCGTTGAGCAGCCTCCACTGTCGGGTTCACGAGATTCAGCCCTAAGGGTCCACATATACGACTATTATGGAATTAGGTCCCCAAAGCCATAATAAGAATGGTCTTTTGGGACCTAATTCCATAATGGTATTATATGTGGACCCTCTGGGAAGGTGTCGACTTCACGGTCGACTTCACCGTTGCTTACAGGGTTTAGGGCTTAGGGTTTACCGGTTTAGGGGTTTAGGGTTTAGGGTTTAGGGTTTGGGGTTTCGGGTTTAGGGGTTTAAGGGTTTAGGTTTAGGGTTTAGGGGTTTAGGAAGAAAAAGAGGTTGATGATGCGGAGTGCTGTATTGGCCCTGCTTACCTTCCGATTTGAACGCGGGTTGAACACCGAAATCAAGGTCTATCAGCTTCTTTTCCGAGCTTATCGCCTCAGCTCCATCAAGATAAACTCCAAATCACGCTGCGATGTTGACCCTGATGCGAGGAAGAAGATAATGTTCGAGCCAGGTCACAGTCAAACCCCCCTTTATTAAGGAATATACCTTGAATCATAATATTAAGGCCCCCTATAAGTTAAGGTATATTCCTTATTTAAGAGATGTTGGGTTCTCTGGGAAGCTTCTGCTGTTTGTTCTGTTGTCTTGCTTATTGGTGCACCACAAAGATGGAGTCAGGCAATGTAGGGCCCTTCATAATTAGAAAAGGGCTTGGTGGTATATTATACTAAACTTATAATAAGGAATCCCCCCAAAATAGTATTACTAATTACTGAGGCTTCTTTATGATTTAGGAAATTTAGGGCTACTAATTACTGCGGCTTCTTTATGATTTAAGGTTTAGGCTTTAGTGCCCTTCAGGGTTAGGTTCAGGATCTTAGGGTTGAGAATTTGAGGTTGGCTCTTCTCAAGTTTCTATTTCCAATTATGTGGCAAGAGAGCTACGCAGTGGGGACTCTGCGGTTAACGAGTCCTATCACCATTCTGTAATACGGGTCATAAGGATGGTCACATCACGGTTTGGAGTTTAGGGTTTAGGGTTTCGGGCAACTAGAACAAGGTCCCTATTCGGATCCCAAACTATACCAGTAGGGTGCCGTATTAAGCGTAGAATTACATAGGATTCCCCAGAAAGAGTATAGCTTTGACAACGACCTTGGCCCTAAAACGAACTCCTCCGCCCCTGCAGACTAGCACTCTCCAGCCTCGTTACATGGGGGGTTTTCAGAATTTCAGACAGTGAGTAGGGTTTAGGGTTTAGGGTTTAGGGTTGAGGGTTGGGGGTTTAGGCTTAGGGTTTAGGGTTTAGGGTTGGCGGTTTAGGGTTTAGGACCGTTTAGGAGGCAAGCAGATAGTCCGTAGCAGTTCGAAATACGATATCCCGGTACCCCTAGTTTCAAGAAACACCCACCCAGAGGACCCAATACCCCTTAATTAAGGAAAATACCTTAAATCTTACTAGAGTTCTTATTATAATTTAAGGTATATTCCTTAATTAAGGGATATTGGAGTGTCTGGGCACCCACATGGCTATCAGCGTCCTTCTCGCTACGACTGAACGTCTCACGTGCAGTGCACGAACGAAGCGACCGCTTATTGTCGTGCCTTCTTTCACGTCCCCGGAGAGCCCAATACCCCTTAATTAAGCAATATACCTCAAATCATAAAAATAAGGCTCCTTTTCCTTTAAGATATATTCCTTACTTAAGGGGTATAATTTAAGGTATATTCCTTATTTAAGGGGTATTGGGTTCTCTGGGTCGGAGCCTTACCCATCTGCGTCCAGCGGCTGGTGATTCGCGAGCAGCGGCTTCTTTCCTGTGGGCAGGCGGACCCTAGGCCCCAATCCCTAAACCCTAAGCCCTAATCCCTAAGCCCTAAACCCTAAGCCCTAAACCCTAATCCTTAAACCCTAAGCCCTAAACCATAAAATCTAAACCCGAATCCCCAAAGCATATAATCCCTAAACCCATGAACCTCAACCCAAAGCCCCGTATCCGAAACGCTACGCCTGGAACGAACCCAAAGCCCGGAATCCGAAGCCCTAACCTTAAACCCGAAGCTGTCGTAGGGCCTAGGGACTAGGACTTCGGTGTACGGCTTTGCTGAGTTTCCGGTTTAGGGTTTAGGGTTTTGGGCTTTGGGTTCCCTAAAGCGTGAAACCTAAAACACTATGAATATGAACCCTGAACCCTAAACCTTGGAAACTGCACCTTCTCGAAGCCTCGAGTCCTACTGTCATAATTACAACAGGGTTTTGGGATCCGTCATAGTATACTTACCATAAGGAACCCTATTCCATAATGGTAGCATATATGGGTAGTTCTCTAATTAGGATCCCTTCTTAGGTCCCCAATATCATAAAAAGGACACTAAAAGGGACCCTAATTTGGAGAACTACACTACTCTAGGCACGTTGTAGGAACCTCATTAAGAAAAGGGTTTAGGGTTTTTGGGATTAGGGCTTAGGGATTAAGAAACGGGTTTAGGGTGTCAGGGATTAGGGCTTAGGGTTTAACGTAGGGACCTGATTAAAAAAAACCCTCTATTTCCCCAAAACATTAGGATTTATCTCAAGAACCCTAATGAAAACCCCTGGTTTCTTAATCAGGTTCCTATATGACATCATGCTCTTCGTAGGTCCTAGAGGAGCAGTGAGAATCGGAAACGGGCTGTTGGGCATATCATGCTATCTACCATTCTACCACGGGACCCAGAAAACCCAATACCCCTTAATTAAGGCACATACCTTAAATCATAATGTGAAGGCCCCGAATATTTAAGGTACATTCCTTATTCAAGGAGTATAATTTAGAGAATATTCCTTAAAGGGGTATAATTTAAAGTCTATTCCTTACTTAAGGGGTATTGGGTTCTCTGGGAACAGCAGGAGGGATCTTTCGCGCCTATCGCAAACAGACCCAACAGAGACTACCTGGGGCTCTCATTCCCACGGTTGATTGACCTTATATACCTAAACTATGGGATTTATGGTACTTTACTATATGTGGGTCATGCAGAATTTTGTCCATCAACAGTAGTCATTCCGACCTCCCGGTTGCGTCTTCAGGCCTCGAGCTTTGCACAAATATATCTTACATACATGCATGCATACATAAGTACATACATACATACATGCACACAGACAGACATACATACATGCATGCATACTTATATGCATACATGTGTATACCATATGTGTATGAATCTATGGACCTTGTACGGACACATCTAGATAGGTAGATAGATAGATGGATGGATGGACGGATGGATAGATAGACAGATAGATAGGCACCCGCGTGATACAAGATTAGGGAGCTTCTCGTGATACGACTTAACGATTTGAGTAGATTGCTAAAAGCTAAGGTTGCAAGAAAAGACGGCGAAGCCACTTTGATACGGTGCGGTGATATGTTACAAGATACGTCCATAGATACGCCTACCACAGAGGCAAAGCCACCAAGAGCTGGCCTGTGGAGACGTAGAGCTCGTGCGCCACGCCCAACAGCGCTACTACCTGTGAGATAGCAAAAGCTGGGCTTCTCTGAACAACTTTTTCGGTTTAGGGTTGGTTAAGTGACGTGCGGATTTAGACGTCTAGGATTTTAGCAGTATCCCACTTGCCATGTCCGTTGAGTCATGGTTCTAGGCGAGTTGCGGCCTGCATGGCTCACACATACGCAGAGTTTTGCAAATCCTAAGCATGCTGCGTTTCAACAGCGGGCTGTTATCTTTGCCAGCATGGCAACAATTCGAGACTCTTTAATCGCCGGACACATGATACAACAACGGCGGCTGCGAAAACAACAAGAATGAACCACAGCAGCACTGATAATACCAGTGGATGAACAACACAGCTTTCATTCATTACAGGAATGTTGAGGGACAGCGGGATAAGGATATAGCACCATGTTCGAAGGAAATCGAAGCAATAGCCGGAAGATGACTGGAGATGTTCTCCCAATACATCGCTTTGTTCTCTCACGGGCAGAGACGGCCTTCGTAGCATCAAAGGCCCTAAACTGAACCGAAGTTACCAAACCTCATGCTCACCCCTGAGCGCTAAACCTCAAAGCCAAGCCCACCCCGCAAGCGGAAACTCCTAAGACAGGGGCCTAAATAATTTAGATTAGGGTTTTGGGGTATACTATACTATTTTTAAAATAAGGAGTCACCCAACATAGTGTTGGTAAGTATTTCGATCCCTATACTACACTCTCATCCGAGTTCAAAGCCATCTAAACCCTGAGCAAAGACAACCCAAGACCAAGCTACTTGAAATCCCCCAAGGCTGGCTTACGCCGAACCATGATTCAACGCAAAATTGCCTGAATAGTGCAGGGGCCTTAATAATTAGAATAGGGTTTTGGGGGGTTCTTATGATAATTATACCCCCCAAACCCTATTCCAACTATTAAGGCCCCTACATTACTTAGCCCGTACTATGCTGAAGTCGTCTGCAAACCCTAAATCCTAAGTCCTAAATCATCGACCCTAAACCCTACATTCTCCGACACTCTTGCAGCATGGCACGACGAAGAAGAGAATCATGTTCATGCCGAAGGGGACTTGAACTCAGCAAAGCACTTGCTGCGGGCTTAGGAAACCCTTTCCCGGGTTTCTGGACTATTTTAGGGGCCTTAATAATCAGAATAGGGTTTTGGGGCCAATTATACTATAATTGTAGTAAGGAGCCTCCAAAATAGTGTTAGTAAGCATTTAGGCCCCTATATTAGGGTGTTATGTTCAGTCCTGAGGCTTTGAGCGTTGAGGGTTCGGGGTGTATGGCTTAGAGTTTCTGAGTCTAGCGATTCATACTGTTGATGGACAAAATTCTGCATGACCCACATATAGTATAGTACCATAATATAAATCCCATAGCTTAGGTATATAAAGTCATGCAGGATTTTGTCCATCAACTGTAGAGTTGCCTGTTTCTGCATCTGGAGCCGGGGCCAGATCCTGATGAGGGTTCATCGTTTAGGGTTTATATGGTTCAGGATTCAGGGTTTAGGGCTTAGGGCTTTGGGTTTAAGGCTTAGGGTTTAGGGCTTAGGGCTTCGGGCCAAGGGTTTAGGGCTTAGGGTGTAGGGCTTCGGGTTTAGGGCTTACGGCTTAGGGTTTAGGACTTCGGGTTGAGGGTTCAGGGTTTAGGGCTTAGGGTTTAGGGTTTAGGGCTTTAGGGCCAGATCCCAATGAGCAACAACACACGCCAAGCTTGGGAGGTCGTAGGTCTGCTGCAAAAGGGTTCGGGGTTTAGGGACCATAGGATTATAGGACCAGAGGATCATAGGGTTTAGGGTTTAGGGGTTTAGGGTTCAGGGGTTTAGGGGTTTAGGGTTTAGGGGTTCAGGCCTTTTTTTTGTAAGCTCCATGGCGCCCCTTTCTGCAAGAAGCACCAGCCTTCACAGGCCTACACTAGGGTGAGACATCGATGATCTTGGGCAGGATCGTGTAGTCGCTGAGCATGTCAAGTGTCTCATCATTCTCGTAGTTCGCGAACTGCCGCCCCTCCACCCACTGTCACTCATCACATTCACAATCTAAACCTTAAACCCTAAACCCTAAACCCTAAACCGATTTTCAAGAGTGCTTCCACAATCAACTCGCGCACCCATAGCTGCATCAGGTCTTTCATCGTGGGCTTCACCAGGTAGTGTTTAGGGTTTAGGGTTTAGGGTCGTGTAGTTTGTGCAGTGTCAGACGGAGACGCCGAATGCACGGGCTTAGGGTTCAGGGGTTTAGGGTTTAGGGCCAGTTTAGGGTCTATCTACCACAGAGGCCTTCATAAAGGAGGTGAGCGGGTACTAGAAGTACTTCGGGAGGATCGACCAAATACAGTGTCGTTGGCTCTTCTGCTGAAGTATCATCATGCTAGTGAGCACTAAGCAAAATCAGAATCAAAACAGACTCAATATGAACATGTCATATGGCTACCCATAATAAAAACTAAGACGAGCTACAAGAAAACAGCAGAACTGCGCTTCCTGAAGAAGGAGCGGGACAAATCGTGCCAAACCGCACTGTGGCAAGAAAACACCTAGAAGCCCAAAACCCTAAACCCAAAGCCCTAAACTAGGGTTTAGGGTTTAGGGTTTAGGGTTTAGGGTCTACACCCTAAAACCCCAAACCCCTAAATCCTGTATCTTCCCACCCTGAGCGCCCATAGCCCCAAAACCATAAACCGAGTGGGAACAAGGAGCAGTCCGAGAAGTCGTCAGTGCTCAAATCGACTGTCAAGGGTCCTTCAGCACCTCAAGCGCTTAGGGTTTAGGGTTAAGGGTTTAGGGTAAGAACATTTCCCGAAAACGCAGTGTTTGGGGGCCTATAAGGTGTCGAGTTCAGAAGCCCTAAACCCTAACCCTAAACCGTAAAGCCTAGTATACCAATCAGGTACACGGTTCACGGTTCATGATGTTAGGGCTTTGGGGTGAAGGCAGTGGCAAATGCTATAACCCTAAACCCTAAACCCTAAAGTCTAAACTCTACACCCTAAACCATAAACCCTAAACCTTAACCCTAAACCCTAAACCCTAAACTCTAAACTTTACACCCTAAACCATAAACCATATTAACCCTAAACCCTAAACCCAAACCCCTAAACTCTAAACCCTACACCCTAAACCATAAACCCTACTGTGCTCGAGGTTGGACCTGGTCTTTGAAAGGTGTGCCTTTGAGGGTTTGGGGTGTAGGGCTTAGGGCTCATTCATCTGGAGTTGGGGTTTTGGGGTTTAGGGTTTAGGGTTTAGGGTTTAGGGTTTAAGGTTTAGGGTTTAGGGTTTAGGGTTTAGGGTGTTGGGTTTTGGGTTTGGAGCGTAAACAGGATTTAGGGATTAGGGGTCATGCTTTTTGGGCTCTTCCATCTTTCTTGAGCCCATGAAACTTCTAGCCAAGGACTCAAACACACCTCAGGCTGAATGGGGAACTCATGCAGAGGCCTTCTTGATGACACGGTTTAGGGTTTAGGGTTTAGGGTTTAGGGTTTAGGGTTTAGGGTGCCAGTCTGGAAACCCTAAACCCCTAAACCCTAAACCCCCTGGGCTTGTTTAACTCTTCAACGGCCTTTAACACCCTAAACCCTAAACCCTGAACCCTAAACGTTTAACTCTTCAACTGCCTTTGGCATACCCCAACCTCCCCAATGGATCCCTGGCTTTAGGAGGCTGAGCCCATCTGATACTGCCAACCTGGCTCTTGAAGTTTAGGGTTTAAGGTTTAGGGTTTAGGGTTAGTTTAGGCCGTACTGGAACCCTAGATAACTTTCTTGCTATTATGATTTCCTTGCATAAACCCTGAAAGAATCGTTTGAAAATAAATTCTTTGCATAAGCCCTGAAATAGGTAGGTTTGTAGCTCATGGTTCGGGGGCGTGTGCTTAAAACGTCCTCGGGTTGAGGGGCTTTCACCTCACTCTAACTCTGTCTGCAAGGCGATGTTTGTGCCCGACTACCCCAACCTGCCGGACGGCACAAGCAAGAGTGCCAACTTGGCGATCCTCACTCCCAGCCTCAAAGACTCCACCAATCCTTGTTTGTAGGTTACCTTAGGTCACCCTAAACCCGAAACCGTCTGCATCGCAAAGGTGGATGGAAAAATCAGGGCCTCTCTACATGCAAAGGAGGTCGCACACGGCCCGCCGGCCTCTTGCCGCTGAAACCACCAAAACTCTGCAAACACCTGCAGCCCCCGAAGTGAACCCAACACAACCCTACACCCTAACCCCCCCTAAACCCTGAACCCTAAACCCTAAACCACCCTAAACCTAACCCCCAAACCCTGAACCCTAGACCCAACATTCAAGGCGAGTGAGCCGAAACCACGAAGGCAAACAAAAACCTCCGAACTGGCCGGCCAACAAAAGCACCCCACACCCCGAGCCCCTGCCTTGCCACAACCAGGCTTAAACGAGGGGTTTCGGGCCTGGGGGTTTAGGGTTTAGGGTTTAGGGCTTAGGGTTTAGGGTTTAAGGCTTAGGGTTTAGGGTTTAAGGTTTATAGGACTTAGGGCATAGGGTCTAGGGTTTAGGGGTTTCGGGCCTAAGGTTTAAAGTGCCGGACTCAAGGGGCCAAAAAGAACACCCATGCATGAAGATCTTGGGTATAGGGTTTAGGCCTCTAGGGGCCAAGATCCTGCAGTTGTAGTACTGTTGATGATATAAATCCTGCATTACCTTAAGGGCCCTAAGATATAGGAATTATGGTATCTTCCTTATTCTGGGCAATGCCTGACTTATGTCATCAACCGTCTGTCGAGCCCCCTACAAACCTCCATCATCTGACTCCCACAGCATAAACGCTGAACTCAACCGGCAGATCTGACGATCAGAACCCCAAGCCCCGGTTCAGGGCTTATCTGAACCCGTACGGTTGATAGTTGGTTTGGGGTTTAGGGTAAAGGGTTTAGGTTTTAAGATTTAGGGTTTTGCGTTTTGGGTTTAGGGCATTACCCATAAAAAGGAATATACCATAATTCCCATAGTTGAGGGCCCTTAAGGTAATGCAGGATTGATATCATCCACAGCATGAGCACAGTCAGAGTAAGAAGCCTGCAATGCCGGGATTTTGCGGGGCTGAGGCAGGGCCACAAGCACCATCCAAAGTCATAAGCATACTCATGCACACCCTAAACCCCAAAGCCTGAACCCTGAACCCTAAACACTAAATGGGGTGTGGGGCCAGACGTCTCAAGCACCAGGCCCCGAGACAAACACAACAATCCGGCACCGCAAAAAGCCACCGAAACAACAACCAGGAACGATACCAACACGAAACAAAGATATCATGCTTAAACCCTAAACCCTCAGCCTAAGGCCCTCAACCCTCAACCTTAAACCCTAAACCCTAGACCCTGAACCCGAAGCCCTAAACCCCTAAACCCCTAAACACTAAACCTCTAAACCATAAAGCCTCGAACCACAGACCTCAACAGAACCTGAACAAAAGCAACCTTATTTCTGAGCGTCTGCACCGATCACGCTTTCGGTGATGCTATCGGTGATCAGTCTGTGCGACACCCTGGAGAGCACACGAAGGGTCTACACATGCATACATCTGTATGTCCATGTATATGCATATATATGTACATCTGTATGTATGTA
>CAJNDV010032913.1:10981-25619 GCA_905221635.1 Symbiodinium sp. CCMP2456
AACTCTAAACCCTAAACTCTAGACCCTAAAACCCTAAACCCTAAACCCTAAACCCTAAACTCTAGACCCTAAAACCCTAAACCCTAAACCCTAAACCCTAAGCCCAAAACCCTAAGCCCTAAGCCCAAAACCCAAAACCCAAAACCCGAAACCCGAAACCCTAAACCCTAAACCCTAAGCCCAAAACCCAAAACCCGAAGCCCAAAACCCTAAGCCCAAAACCCAAAACCCTAAACCCAAAACCCGAAACCCTAAACCCAAAATCCAAAGTCCTAAACCCCAAAGCTCTCCCGGTTGGCTGCAAGGATCGAATTCCAAGCGATGTTGCTCTCGCGCCAGAGCTCAAGGGCCGGCACCTGAAAGTCTTGGATCTGTTTGGTTTGATTATTACTATTACTATTCGAATCACTACTATTATTATATTAGTATTATTCTTATCATGATGAATATTATTATGATGTTTATGATGATGGTGATGATGATTATTATTATTATTATTAACACTATGTGTATGTATGTATGTATGTATGTATGTATGTATGTATGTATGTATGTATATAAGGGTTCAGGGTTTAGGGTTAGGGCAACGGTTAGGGGTTAGGGTATAAGGGTCCAGGTGCCCCAAATATCATCTACTTTGGCCTTCAAGTAGTCCCTACATAGGTACGTTGTAAAATCTCTCTCTCTCTCTATATATATATATATACTTCTTGGGTACATGGACCCTGAGGGTTGGATTTGATCACGTGATATTGGGTTTTGGACTGTGAGGTTTAAGGGTTTTCGGCTGTTCTTTAAGGGTTTTGGGCTGAGGGCCGTGCTTCAGGGTTTAGGGTCGCAGGATCTATGGCTTGTACGATGGCCTTATCCCTCTGGAAATTCTGTCAAGCCTTCCAGCTATTAAGCTACATGCTCCTATATTATATTACCTTTCACAGGATCTATAACTCTGGAAATGTATATGATTACACTAAATTACGACCACTTACCCAACAAGGGTCCGGTAAGAATTTGTGATGAACCACCCCTAAACCCGCAGCCCTAAGCCCGAAACCCCAAAGCCCTAAACCCTACACCCCGAAGCTCTACACCCTACGCCCTAAACCCTAAGCCCAAAAAAAACTGAGCCGTTCTTCCTAAACCCAGAAGCCCTAAACCCTAAACCCTAAACACCTAAACCCCTAAGCCCGAAACCCGAAGCCCTAAACCCCAAACCCTACACCCTCCCTGTGACCCAAGCCCTAAGCCCTAAGCCCTAAACCCTAAACCCAAATCCCAAAGCCCCTAGGCCCTCAACCCTAACCCCTAAACCCTAAGCCCTAATCCCAAACCCCTAAATCCGTAATCCCCTAAAGCCCGAAACCCTAAACCCCAAAGCCCCAAACCCTAACCCGACACCCTAAACCCAAAGCCCTAAACCCGAATCCCTAAACCCCTAACCCCCTAACCCCTAAGCCCTAAGCCCTAAGCCCTAAGCCCTAAGCCCTAAGCCCTCAACCTTTAACCCCTAAACCCCTAAGCCCTAAGCCCCTAAGCCCCTAAACCCTAAACCCCTAAACCCCTAAACCCCAAAACCCCTAAACCCTAAACACCTTAAACTCCAAAACCCCTAAAACCCTCAAACCCCCACCTCAAACCCCTAAACCCCTTTAAGCCCTCAACCCTAAACCCCTAAGCCCCTAACTAAACCCCTAAGCCCCTAGGCCCCTAAATCCCTAACCCCCCTAAACCCGTAAACCCCTAAGCCCCTACACCCTAAACCCCCTAAACCCCTAAACCCCTAAACCCCTGAGCCCCTAAACCCTAAGCCCCAAAACCCCGAAAACCCCTCAAACCCCTAAACCCCTAAACCCTAAATCCCCTCAAACCCCTAAAACCCCCACCCCTAACCCCTAAATCCCCTCCTTCACCACGTCCACCGTGCCGCCACCTCCAAGACCCGAGGCCTCCAGGGTCGCGCTGTCGCGCAGCACCTGGGTTTAAGGGTTTAGGGTCGAGGGGTTTAGGGTTTAGGGCTTCAGGGGTTTAGGGGTTTAGGGCTTAGGGCTTTGGGGTTTAGGGTTTAGGGCTTTGGGGTTTAGGGTTTAGAGCTTTGGGTTTAGGGCATTGGGTTTTTTGGTTTAAGACTTATAGGGTTTCGGGTCTTGGGTTTAGGATTTAACTCTAAACCGCAAATCCCTTCACAACATCGACTCCGTAGTACAGCCCCAAATGCTATGGCAACCCACCCTGAACCCTAAACCCTAAACCCTGAACCCTAAACCCTAAACCCTAAACCCTAAACCCTAAACCCTAAACCCTAAACCCCTAAACCCTAAACCCCAAACTCCCCGGCGAAACCTCCGAGCCGCACATCAGGCGTAGGCCGCAGCGCAGCTCAGCCGGGCCTCCGTGCCCGGCGGCCACCGCAGCGCGGCGGAGCCGTGCCACGAGCTCAAGCGGCTCCGCCGTTACTGTGGCAATCCTGGGCTCTCTTTACAGGGGAGTATATGGGTTAGGCTCTGGAATCATGAAATGACAGGGTAGCTCAAGCTTAACCTGAACCCCCGAATAACCTAAGATCTATATGACGAAAGCATCATGAGGAACCCTGATCATGTAGCTGCTCTAGAGTTCAGGAAATTCCTGATTGCAAAATATACTGTAATATCTCCCCAAACCCCAGTCTAGTTCCCTATCCTAAAGCCTCAACCCACACTAAAACCCCACCCTAAACCGTAAACCCATAGATCCGAGAGTCTCAGCACCAGAAGCAGCAGCTCTCAAAACAATATTGGGCATCTTGCAGTCAGGAATTTTGTGCTTGGCGCCCGAAGCTGAAATCTTGAGCCAACTGTCTCTTTGCTATTCAACGGGTCTAGAAGGGTTTTGTTGTTGTCATGCAATATGTGGGGTGTACATAGATATATATATATATATATATATATATATAAATAAGCGAACCGGGTAAGAATATTCGTAAAATTTTCCCTAAACCCGACACCAGAGACCCTAAACCCTAAACCACAAACCCTAAAGCTTTTTGTCAGGGACCCGAGAATGGAGTGTAGGGCTGCAGTGGCAGGAACTCGGCTTCAGTATTCAGGGTTTAGGTTTGGGATTCAAGATTTAGGGTTTAGGATTCAGGATTCAGGGTTTAGGTGTAGGATTCAGGGATTAGGGTTTAGGTTTAAGGCTGAAGCCCTAAACCCTGACTTTGGGGTTTTGCTTTCCCACTTGGAACCTGGAGTTTCTTTGTTACAGGTCGCGGTTTGAGGCATTAACCATCATTAACCCTGATACAGGCCTAATGTAGGGGGCTTCATGACTAGAATAGGGTTCCTTTAAAGGGGTCGATCAGGGTTACTGTAAGGCTTTAGCATAGGGGCCTTAATAACTAGAACAAGCTTTTGGGATAAGTTATACTACAATTCGAATACGGAACCCCCCCAAACAGTCTTGGCATTTACTTAGGCCCTTATATTGGGGATAGCTAAGACAAGCTGGTTTAGGGCTTAGGGCATCTTCCCTTTAGCGATTTCGAGGTTCGAGACCCTAATCGTGGCGATTTGGAAAACCTAATATAGCAACCTGATTCAGAAACCCTGGCCCTATAACACCAAAATAGTAAAGTTCGTGTCTAAAGAACCCCTGATACGGGCCCAGTGTTTCTTAACACGGGGATGCTACACATATTGTATGCATGACTGAGCGAAGACTACGGAAGAAAACCCAAGATTCAATGTGCTGTGCAATTCCTTGAGTTCCCCGACCTTCCAACATCCAAGAATGAATGAATCTACCTTATATACCGTAGGATCCCATACGATTTTAAGGTATGTTCCCTATGCTCCTTAATAATCTACCTCAATTTCATAAATATCCTAGGATCCCATACGATTCAAGGTATGTTCCTTCATGAACCGATGTTGGAAGGTCTGGATTCAAGACACCGAATTAAACGAAACTACAGGTGGGGAGTTTGGAGTATATAGGGCTTCTATAAGGTATATAGACCTGCTACAAGGCTCCAACAACGGTAACTACCCACCCGAAAATGTCCTAGACCGAACTGCCTTCCGATGTCGCGTCACACCGACGGCCAAATCCAAGTTGAGCACACCCCTGGAGCTGGAAACTGCCACAACCCTAACCCTAACCACAGAATATAGGGGCCTTAATACTTAGAATAGGGCTTTTTGGGTGGTATATTATACTACAACTCCAATAAAGAACCCCAAACAAACAAAATACGGTTGATGATGTAAACCTGCATTACCAAGAGTAAGGAATATACCATAATTCCTGCAGTTTAGGGTCCTGAAGGTAATGCAGGATTCATATCAACAGTAGTATAGGTAATTATATTGAAGCCCTTAGATTAACCCTCCCACACCCCGAACCCCGAGAAGGAGCCCGCCTCAGCCTTACGTTCCCCTAACACCCATTGGGGTTTAGTTTAGGGTTTAGGGTTTAGGGTTTAGGGTTTAGGGTGGCCAATATCTTTAATTTTATCCAGAACCCATGCCTCACCATGCACGACGTCTCTTCCCCACCCTCAACCCTACGCCCTAGCCCTAAACCATGAAATCCGAAACCTTTAATAAGTTAAAACCCTCCAAGATTTAAGCCCTGAGCCCTAAACCCTGACACACTAAACTTGCCCTAAACCATGAAATCCGAAACCTTTGAACCCTCAGCGATCTACTCCCTGAACCCTGAACCCTAAAACAACCCTAAAACCAAAACCCCGAACCCTAAACCCTGAAACCCCTGATGTAGCGGCCTGAAAAATTAGAAGAGGGCTTTGGGGTATATTATACGAGGATTATAATAAGGAGCCCCCAACACCCTATTCTAAATATTACGGCCTCTATATTAAACCATGAACCCTAAACCCTGAAACCCCTATACCCCAGAACCCTAAACCCCTAAACCCTGAAACCCCTAGTGTAGGGGCCTTCATAGTTAGAATAGGGTTTTGGGGGTTCCTGATTGTATAAATATAGTATACTATACCCCAAACCCCATGCTAATGACCAAGGCCCCTACAGTAATCCCCATGAGCCCTGAACCCTAAACCCTAAACCCTAAACCCTAAACCCAAGCTCTGCTCAGCCCTGCCTGTAGTCCCTGCACGAAGGCTCGGTAGTCGACGCAGTCCTTTCTGACCGGGTCCTCGTCGATGCCGAAACTCACTTATAGACTTATTAGGGTTTAGGGTTTAGGGTTTAGGGTTTAGGGTTTAGGGTTTAGGGTACTTATTAACTTATATAAGTATCATAACCCCAACTAGGACCCCTTTTAGGGTGCGTAGCTATTTTGTAGACTTCCTTGCTAAGTCCCCTGACCCTCCAAGACGCCTTATTAGACCCCTTTTCGGTACCTATACATCTACGTATTACCGATCATGACCCTCATAGAACCCTTCTAGGGTACTTATACATCTAAACCCTAAACCCTAAACCCTAAACCCTAAACCCTAAACCCTAGTTTCCAAGTTCCCAGACCCTGCGTCGACGTGGGGCTCTGGAGTCCTCAACCTGAGACCTCCATGAAGTCTCAGGTTGAGGCTTGAGGGCTTGAGGGTTTAGGGTTCGTTGAGGGTTTGGGTTTGGGGCTGAGAGTTAAGGGTTTAGGGCCGAGAGTTTGGGGTTCGTTTAGGGCTTAGGGCTGAGAGGGTTTAGGGTTCGTTTAGGGCTTCGGGCTGAGAGGGTTCAGGCTTCGTTTAGGGCTTAGGGCTGAGAGGGTTCAGGCTTCGTTTAGGGTTTAGGGCCTAGGGAGTTTATACGGTTCGGGGTTTAGGGTTTTGGGTTCGTTTAGGGTTTAGGGCTCAGGGGTTTATAGGGTTCGGGGTTTAGGGGTTTAGGGTTGAAGGGGTTTAGGGTTCCCCAACTACCCTCTATTACACCCGAAATACCCGCTACTAAGGACCACAAAGCCAATCACCTGTGTGCGAAGATTGAAAGGGCAGCTGTAGCGAGTAGCAATCGGTCTGGCGATTGTTTATGTATCTATCGAATGAGGCGACAAGACATGCGTGTACAGAGCTTAGATCTTGGAGAAGACTCTTTGCCGGCGTAGGTCTAAGGGTTTGTATTTGAACCATTCGATTGAGTGATGAAGCTTCGCACTAGTATAGGGGCCTTAAAAATTAGAATAGGGTTTTGGGCCCATTATACCATAATTATACTCAGGAACGCCCAAGTTAGTATAGGTAATTATTGAGGCCCCTACAGAAATTAAGCCTCACAGATCTAATCCTAAGTTCGAGACGATGAAGTCTCTCATTGGTTGAGGGGTACTTGAAGCATCAGGCGACTTAGCAAGTAAGTTCTTATTAGGGTCATGAGTGATGAATTAGCGCGCTGCTTATAGCCTACTTGCTAAGTCCTGCGAAGGTACAACAAACGTTTAGGCAGATCTGAAACCCACAGTATCAATAGTTCGAACGGGGTTTTGGTCTACATCATACTGTCATACTATGATTTGCGAGGGCCCTTTGCAAGAGACATCCCTAAACACCAGCACCCAGAGATCCCACTACTGCATAGCTACGGAACATTCCTTACACTACTTAAATTATGTACGAGTAGGGCTTCCTCTTCTGATTCCATGGAAGTTCTTCAATTCGCGGATTCTGGGCTCTGGGAAAAAAGATTCTCCTGAGCCCTCGGACCGGTTCCCTCATCCGAGTCGGGTTTCGGGAAGTTTAGGGTTGAAAGTCCGAACCTAAAATCGCCGAGCCCAGGTTTACCACAAAGAAATCGACAGTCCTCAACGCTTCATTTAAGGGCCCCGAAATACACAATACGAATATAGTTTAGGGGTTTTAGGGTATGTGCAAGCGGGCATCAGTGAATAGGATTTGGCTTGGGATGGTGAGTCATGCCATTTGAAGGGATTCCTTATGCAGCGAACTCCCTCCGAGGCACTGCACCCGATGACCCTTTAAACAAACACACCCCCAAAACCTGAAACCCAACAACAAACCCCTGCTTCTTTCCTGGGCATGTTCTGTTCTAGTTCAAGGCGACAGGCGTAAGACTGTCTCCAACATTTAACGACAAGAACCAAGTGCACCGTCCTTCGCCTTGTTTTCTTCCGGACTTTACCCTGAAATCTTGTTGCTCGTGACTTTCCAAGATAGTCCATGCATGCTACTATTACGGAAATAGGTCCCTAAACTATAAGAAGAGTCGTGTTATAGGGACCCAATGTCATAACGCTAGTATACTATGGACCCTTGGCTTTGTGCATGCCAGCCAGAAACAAGCTATGCTTCCATTCCATGGATTGAAAGGCACCTTGGTGCTTATTCAAGCCCATAACCCACAACACTAAATCCCAACCGCGTAAATCCACCTTACTAATCTCGAAAGCAAAGCTTCAACCACTAATTCAATGCAAGAAACCCCGACATCTAGTATCCAAGACCATACCAAACGTAAATACACGTGTTTAAACCCACCAGAATAGGATTCGAAATACATACAACCCCCTGAACCAAAACAAAAACACCAGAAGTCTACACTCTCAAACCCCGAAAAACCTTAAGCCCTACGTGCCGCCCTAGCCTCAACCCAAAGGCCCTGGACCCTGCCTGAAACCCTGAAAAGCCCCTAAACCCTAAACCCTGAACCCCAAAGCCCTAAACCCCTAAACCCTAAACCCTAAACCCTAAACCCTAAACCCTAACCCTCAACCCTCAACCCTCAACCCTAAAGCCCTGAAAACCCCCATAAGCTCCTGGAAGAGAGCCCCCAAAGTGGCCAAATCCGCGGGATCCATTTGGGGAAGCAAACGCCGGAGCACGGCCTGCTTTTGGCTGTTGCTCATGGAGATGTCTAGAAGGCTTTCTGGCGATCGTTAGGGCCTTAGGAATTGCATCGCGGAAAAAGGGACTTGATTGCATAGGGAGTTGCTTTCATGGGGATTTACGGGGTTATGAAGCCTACCTTAAGAACCCAAAACCTACTTTTTTCTAGAGTCCCTATAAATCCCATACTAGGGCTTATAATAAGAACCTACAAAAAAAAGTGGGTTTTGGGTTCTTAAGGTAAACCCTAAACCCTCAACCCGTTCCGTAGAACCCCCAGGCCGATAGTCTTGATTCCGAAGGTCCCTCAAAACCCTTACCCTAGGGCTCCAAGTATACAAATAGTACCTACTTTGGGGTCTAAAGTCTGTAAATAGTACCTACTTTGGGCTTTTTGGAGCCCCAGGGTTAAGCCATAACCTCAGCACGGAACAGGGAATCGGAATCAAGTAATTACGGTTTACGGTTTAGGAGCTTTGGGTTTAGGGGTTAAGTAGGGTTTAGGGATTTAAGGATTTAGGGTTTGGGGTTTAGTGGCAAATTTATAAGGAGCCCCAACACGAACAGGGACACGACTTCGCATTTGGGGACTAGGTCACGAAGGGACAATCAGCTCTTATGTGGCCTAGCAACTAACTCTCAACTGAAGGTCAGTCTTGGTAGGGGTTCAGGGTTTAGGGTTTAGGGTCTACTAACAATGACAAGAATCGTACAGAAAACAAGGTACACCTGACTGTCATCGAAACTGTGAAGTCATCAAGCCGGAGCATTGTGCGCTAAGGCTGCAACACTCCGGAAAATAGTAATAGGGACCTCGACAAGTGGTAGAGTCTAGTAACTCTTTCAGCCCCAAACTCTGCCTGCCCTGAAGGAAGCCTGGCGTCCCCAAAAGGGTCCAAGTACCAATCTAGTAGGTACTTTAGTAGATATCGTAGCCCCGAACGCATATCCTATACTACTGCTTGGACGCTGTGGGATCGTGGCGTGCGAGGTTGAGGCTTCCCAAAGAGCAGGGACGAAGCTTTGGGGGCCGGAATCTTTGACACCGAAGTGCTCGAGCCGGAACCTTATGTTTCAATGCGAAGTGTCTCGCTGCCGCAACCGTAACCGTAAAACTTCACAACTTCATTGAGTGTGGCTGGTGATAAATCAATGCTTCAAGACAGCATCGTTGCTTTTGTCATCATCTTCATCACAATGATGATCACCACCACCGTCAAGCCCATTACAGACAGATATTGCGACTGAATGATACACTACGTTGAAGCCGACGCTTGATCTCATGGGTAGTTCCATAAATTCGGGTCCCTGTTAGGGTCCTTTTATAAGGGTGCCGTACTATCTGGGGGACCAAACAAGGGACCCTAAACCCTAAACCCTAAACCCTAAACCCTCACTGTCATTACGACACCGACTCAGCAGTACACGGCAACGCTACATCGTAAAGGCCGGCCTGCATGTTGCAGTTCGTCTTAGGGGTTTAGGGTTTAGGGTTTAGGGTTTACCCTAGCCCAAAAAAGGTTAACCTTTTGTATTATAGTAGGATTATAAGAGCCCAAAAGGTTAAAGGTTGCCTACTCAGCCACTAAGTTGTTCTTGCCCTATACTGTACCTTAAGGGCATGAGGATAATGATGATCCAAGTTTCTGGCTTCTACTGTAAACCCTAAAACTCGAGAAGAACCCCTAAACCCTAAACCCTTAACCCTAAAACTCGAAACGAACCCAAACGCCCTTCCCAGCCAACCTCGAACGTCTCCCGTGGCAGCAGTGGCGGAGGCACCTCCGCGCCGTCATGGTGCCTTGGAGCTCTGGCTTGGATTAGAAGTATAGATAGGGCCCCTAGACCCTGAATCCCAATACCTGAACCATACGGTTTAGAGGATTTAGATAGGGTTTGGATCCATACCTAAACCTCCCAAAGTAGGTAACATAATGGCCAAATCCCCATACAAGGGCGGATATTCAACATACTTTTGGGGTCCAGGTAGGGTTCATAGGGCTGACAGGGTTTCAAGTTTATATAAGGCTAACAGTTTTCATAGGGTGCCACAGCACTTACAGGTTTTATAAAGCTTACAGGGATTGTTGACAGCCCTAAACCCTAAACCCTAAACCCTAAACCATCTGGTCGAGCAGATCCTGGTCATCTGGCAGCTATGGTTTCAGGTTTAGGGGTTTTGGGTTTAGGGATTTATCGTTTCCGGTTTCGGGGTTCAGAGGAGAGCATGTACCATGACTTTGGGGAGCCTAGGCTCGGTTGGCGAAAACTCAGGCATGTGAGTATGCTAGATGAATAGTTTAGGGTTTAGGGTTTAGGGTTTAGGGTTTGTTGTCATATGGATTCGTTCCGACTTTCTGCCCCGACCTGTCAGCTAGATGACCAAAGAACCGGACGGCTTGAAGCCCTAAGCCTTCAGCTGCTGAAGCGCCTTGCGCAGCGAGTTTAGGGTTTAGGTGTTCTTCTACTTGTCACGAGCTCGGCTTGATGCTGATAGTTGCCTTGCGAGCAGTTCACTCCTAACTCCAGAAACACCGCAGAACAACCCCCCCCCCCCCACTTGCCTGGGAATGGGGCAGTAGGTCCTGATGACCATGTCGCTGTACCTAAGCAGTCGGGCTCGATATCTGCAGGGATCCAGTAGGATCCATGTTGGAGGCTTGTGGCTTTGCTGTGCCATAGTCGTAGCCTTTTTTGGATGTTGACAGCAAGCAGTTGCTTTCTGCTTGGCATGTGTGTCCCCGTGTATACAGTGACATCTCTCAAGAAGATGGGTACCTTTGTTTGAGGCCGGCGCGTCCCAAAGACCGTTCGCAGGCCAACTGGAAGTTTCATGCACGGTCGTAGGGTCTATTGATGAAGGTTGGGATTCAGGGTTGCGAGTTTAGGTTGGGATTTGGACTGACTTAGAGCTGGGTTCATGGTCGGCAGTTGATGAAAGCCGCGTGGGGTCGAGAGTATCTGATCTAGTTTCCGTGGATGCTTCCATCTAGTACTGTAGGCCTGCCAGTCCAGCAAGAGACCAAGTCGTACACCTAAACCCTAAACCCTAAACCTTTGCGGCCCTCAACCCCCAGCTCAAGACCCAGCGCCAGCCCACACGCCAACAAGGCCCAGTTAAGACCGATACCTAGGACAGGCTTCACGTACTCGTCCGACCACCTCAAAGAAGACCAAGGTGCTATAACTAAGTAGCCTTCCATATCTTCAACCCTGCATCCCAACACCCTAAACCCTCTGTCCCAAGTTCCTGAGCCCAGCCCAAAGCCCCGGGCAACAAATTAATATAGGGGCCCTAAAATAATTAGAATAGGGTTTTGGGGCCCGTTATACTCTAATTATAATCAGAAACCCCCAAACCAGTATAGGTAATTATGAAGGCCCTTAAACCCTAAACCCTTATAGTAGCCCGTTTAGAACCCTTTAAAGGAACCGTTTAAAGGAGCCCCAGGCAGCAAATTCCCTAAACCCTAAACCCTAAACCCTTAAATTATCCGGTATCCAAGCCGCAAGGACGTGGCATCGCCGCGGCAGCACTGCGCCAAGCTCCGCTTGAGAGCCCGGAGTAGCCTGGCACAGCAGGACTCGGGCTGAGACTCTGACTATAGGGTTTTGGATTCAGGGTTTAGGGTTTAGGGTTTCGGGCTTGGGCTCCAAGTATCATAGCACCTATTTTCCGGTCTAAAATCTATAAATGGTACCTACTTTGGGCTGTTTGGAGCTCCAGGATCACTCGATACAAAATGTTTGCTATGATATCTGTCGGTTAGGGTTTAATTAGAATTAAGGGTTTTGGGTTTGGAGTTTAGGGTTTAGTGGTCATCTTAGGTTTTGGGTTTAGGGGTAAGAAGTGCTTAAGAAGACTGGGTTCACCGGCTCCCTGAATCCTGAGAGCCTGAACCGTGAATCCTGCTCCACTGGACTCAGGGCAAGACCCTGAACCCTAAACCCTAAACCGAGCTCGTAGTCTCCCTCTGATATTGGACGTGTCCTGGTACACACATGTACATCTTCATAGACATAGACACAGCAGACAGATACGTAGATAGGTAATAGACAGACGGACCGACGGACAGATAGACAGATAGATAGGTAGATACAAATAGGTAGATATGTAATTAGGTACATAGATCAAAGGATAGGTAAGTACATAGACAGATAAATGTCTATACAGATAGACAGACAGATAGATAGATAGATAGATAGCCGGATAGATAGATGCACATATAGACAGACAGAAAACTAGATAGGGAGATAAAGGGCGAGAGAGTGAGGGAGCGAGACAAATACAACATAGCATTATCCTGGTGATGCTTCCTTCAAGACGTACATTTCGAAGGGGTCGGAATCTGAGATGAGTAATCAAAGAGTGAGAACAATGAACTGAGTCCTGTCATCTTACATCAAGGAGTCTCGGGTGATGTGGAGCAGACAGGGTCCAAAGAAAAGAACTGACTGTAGAGCCGAAATGCCAGGGCAAAACACCAGCCCCATAATCCAAATTCAATCTTTAATCCCTAACTGCCCCAACAACCTGAGCCACGAACAAATCCCTCAATCATACTGGTGATGAACTACAAAGGGCCCCTCCTACACCTCACCACCGAACCCGGCAACATAGTGTGACACCCTAGCTAGTGACAAGGTTATAGCCCTCAGAGAAGTAGGCAAGATCGTGCATTTGGGACCACGCATTCCCCAAGAACCAAAACCCTCTCGGCTTCACGCGCCAGACCCTAAGCCCTGCGGTTGATGATATAAACCCTGCATGAGCCATAATAAGGGTTATACCATAGCCCATAGTTTAGGGTCCTTGTGGTAATGCAGGATTCATCAACAGTACCTCCCTGAAGACCCGCGGAGGCCTTTTCCCTGTCCGGCCGCTGCCGGCCTGTGCGGGCGTCGAGTGACGGGCGCCATCCTCGGTCTGCTGAAGCTCATAATGTTCCCAGATCTTTGAATATAAGTTAATTGAGAAATAGCTAATAGGGCCTAGACAATTACCAATACTATTTTGGGGTTTTTTTTATTTTGATTATAGGATAATTAATATACCCCAAAACCCTAAACCTCAAATTACAGCAGGATCTCTAAACAGATTTGCGGTATATCCTGGGTTTTGGAAGATCTGGGCTTCTGGCCTTCATAGACTTTTCTAAGGATTCACAGGGATTTTGTGGAAGGCTTTGGGGTTTTAGATGCAGGGACGGGTTTCGACGTAGGGGGTGGGGGGGGGGAAGGTTTTAGGGTTTTCCGGAAAAAAACTGAAAAACCATGGGTTCGTGTGTAGGGTTTAGGGTTTAGGGTACTTCAGGAAAGCTATGGAAGAGATCCTTCACAAGATTTTGTCGGATGTTTCAGGAAGAGGCCCCAGAGCTGAGATTAAACGGGAGCCTCCGGCGCCCACCAGAGTGGAGACATCTTTATGGGCTCCCTAAAGCTGTGGATTTCTTTCCCAGAGGGTCCTCATATCCTACCAGTACTGTATGGAGTTGGGCTCCGAAAGACTATGCTTGGTATGGTTTTTGGGGACCTGGTTCCAAATTGGTCGTATTTATGGATCCTCTAGGCATGGGATTCTACTCTTGAATGCAGCGGCGAGACAGAACATGCTCGGAATTGCTTCGCGTCGGAAGACGCTGGGCTGCACATGATGGAGCTAGGTTCCACAACAGCCCCTCATTAAAAAGGATGGCTTTTTTCATACTAGTCGGTTTTCATGAGGAGATCCCGAAACCCTAAAGCCTAAATCGTAAACCCAAAACAAAAAGGGCAAAAGGGTACCACTGGGAGACTTGCCGCTGACCCCGAGCTTTCCGGCTTGGTCTCAGCCAGGGCGTACAGCCCGCGCCGGGATATATAGGGTTTAGGTTTTGAGGGTTTAGGCTTTAGGGGCTTTGGTTTTAGGGTTTGGGGTGTGCGACTTAAGACCAGGAAGTTGAAAAACTCCCTGAACACTAACACCCTCCCACACCACCCAAATACCACAGGCAAACTCACCGAGGCTCCGTGCATACAACAAACTCACTGACCTTCGAGTTGACCCCTCAGCCCCCAGCCTTGCCGAACGATAACCCAAAACCCGACACAGTCCTAAACTCTAAACCCTAAACCGCCCAACCCAAGCCCTAACCTAAACTCTGAAACTCCTAAACCTCTAAACCCTAAACCGCTAAACCCTAAACCCTAAAACCCTAAACCCCAAGCCCCTCAACCCTAAACCCCTTAGCCCCTAACCCGAAGACCGAAACCCTAAACCCTAAACCCCTGAACTCGAAACCCCTAAACCCCTAAACCCCCAAAATCCAACGCCGGCCCAAGCTCCAAGTAGGAGGGGTGGTGATGCTGGTGATAGGAAGGCAGTCTCTGCCTCGAGCAGGAGTCAAGGCTGACAGGGCAACTAGGGCAATTAGGGGTTTGGGGCTTAAGGCTTTATAGGATTTAGGGTTTAATTAAGGCAATCAGGGCGTTTAGGGCTTCATGGCTTGAGGTTTTCGGGTTTAGGGATTTAGGGTTTATAGGGTGCCTGAATAACTAGAATAGGGTTTTGGGAGTATCTTGTACTAGAAATATAATGAGGAACCACCACAACAGTCTTTTTAGACCCCTCTATTAGGGCAATTAGGGCTTTGGGGCTTTAGGCTGCAGGGTTCATTGCAGGGTTTAGGGTTTAGGGTTTAGGGTCCGGGATTAGAGCAGGGCTTTGCAGGTTAGGGTTCAAGGGTAGAGGGTCAGGGTATCACTAGGGACTCAGTACATTGGATTAAACACAAACACTTAGAGGGGCCGAGTACCGTAGCCCAAAAAAGGTTAACTTTTTGAATTATAGTAGGGTTATAA
>CAJNDV010032914.1:5000-11926 GCA_905221635.1 Symbiodinium sp. CCMP2456
TGGGCTTTAAAGGTCGAGAGGTTTCGGGTTTAGGTTTTGTCAGAGGTTTCGGGTTTTCATGGGGGCGGAGTGAAGTTCAGTAGAGGTTTCGGGTAGCCAGGTCTAGGTTGTAAGCTGAAGGATGGGTTTATGAGCGTTGGGATTCTTGAGGTTCCAAGAGGGGTCCTTCTCGAGGTCGAGGGCCTAGGGTGTAGCGATTGGGGCCATAGTGCGCCATGTTGGCTGCGAATTTCTTTAGGGCTCTCGCTTCAGAGTTTACCGCCGGGGATTTGCAGATGTGGGGCCAAGAAGCGAAGTGCCATGATTTGTGCTTCCTTACTTGAATGTGATTTGGCTTGGGTCTAGAGATCCAGGTGTGGGTCTCGTCCCCAGGTTTGGGCTCAGTGAGTTGTGAGTCAGTTTTTGAGGGGCCTGAAAACCGCTAGAATCGAGGGCGTAGGGGCTTTCACGACAAGCCCATGCCAAAGACGGAGCGTCGATCCGAAACTGAAAGCCCCAAAACGCGAATCTTCCTCGATCCGCTCAACTGAAGCCTGTTCCAGAAGACTTCACAGTAACCCCTGATGGAAAACTCATCATTGAAAGCCCTGCTTCAAGGCTAAACCTACAGACTGCATTTAGCTTGTTCCGGGCTGTGTGCCAGCGGCGACCCAGGCGCGGGAGGCAGAGAGCCGCGGCGAGCTGCAGGGCTTGGAGGATGGAGGGGGTCAGCTGGTATGAGTTCAGGTCATACCCCATGTATATTCAGTAACTAACACGGGTATTGGTAAGAAGATTGAGAACGAAAGCAACCTAGCAATGTCAGTGGCCCCCGCCCNNCCCCCCCCTTCCACAGCAGCCAAGCCAGGTCTCTCAGCCGAGCAAACTGTCAAGGGATGGTGCTCGTCCCCGTCATATCCCCCTAACTGTCGACGTTCTGTTGGATCTCTCGCGCAAGATCGCGCAACCCCCGCCCCCCCTGCCCACACAGATGTGAATGATGGCGATGATGCTGAGGACAATGACGATGATGTGCTTCGTGCATGCTGGTATTCCGAGTGTGACTGTTGGTAGCACCACTGAAACTTAAATTGCAAAAGCTTGTTTGGCTTGATGTGTTTTCGTAGATTTTCGTAGTTTGTACCGACCGTTGTCATTCTATCTCAGTTCATACCCCATGTATGTTCAGTAACTAACACTGGTATTGGTTAGAAGATTGAGAACGAAAGCAAGCTAGCAATATATAGGCCAGGTGGAAAGGGGGGGGGGGTGGCTGGCTTTTGCTGCTGACCGAGGCTATAATGTGGGGAGCAGGAGGTGCATGTTCTCGGCGGCGATGGCTGATATTGTCATGATTTTGCTGATGACGATTGCAAGACACTTTACCCTAAACCCTAAAACCCTAAACCCCCCAGACCCCTCAACCCCTAAACCCTGAACCATATCACTGAGGAACATCTGAGCACGGAAGCCTTTCGGAGGCATTGTCGGACGCTGCCGGCCTGAAGCCGGGCTTTGTCGCGCTGACTTTGCTCCCGGAGGAGAAGGCCGAAACAGAGAGAGAGAGAGAGAGAGAAAGAGAGAAATAAACAGAAAGAGAGAGAGAGAGAGATGCGAGATGTATGTATGTGCATGCACGTGCGTTTGAATTTGTACCTCCGTCTAACCGTCTAAGTTTATAGCAGGCATCGTGCTTCTGCGTGATAGCAATGTTGAATATATACATGCGCGGTTACATTGCTTGTGCCTATAGTATAGTGTACATCTAGCCGACGGACACGATAGTTAAGGTGTTTGTACATGTCCGTCTGCATCTGCAACTGCCCATGCAGGGCGTTAACACTGCTATATGTTCACGTGCACACATATGGGTAGTCCTCTAAATTAGGGTCGATTTTAAAATTCAGTCCAGACTATAGTACGGCACGCTTAAAAAGGGACCCTAGAAGGGACCCTAAGTTAGAGAACTACCCATATACAGGCTAAGGTTCTTGTCTATCTACCGATGCATCTGGAGAGTCCCGAAAGGGCCTAGGGATGCTTGGGTCTTCCGTGCTGAGGTTTCAAGACGTCGGAGTAAGGCCAGTGGTTTGTTTTTCAGGAGCACCAAGTGAAGTCTACCGAAAGACCCAAACTCTAAGCCCGAAGCCCGAAATTTCACTACTTCAGCCATCCTAATCCCTTTCGATTGCCGTCAGGGTGCCCGGGGCTCTGCCGAAAGGCTTCCCTGGATCTGTCTTGCAGATACAACTTAAAATCCATGTCGAAGTATTCCTTTCGATTCCCTAACATATTTAAGATGTAGAAGCCCAGTTCCCCTTGGATTTCGAGGTTGGGAGCTTGATGAGGGGTTCCACGTGAAGCTTAGATGTTTCACAGGTTGTTCTCAACCTTACAACTTGCTGGAAAGGAGCCCACTCCGGAATGTAGAGGCCTCAATAATTACCTACACTATTTAAGCGGGCTCCTTATTATATTTATAGTATAGTGGGCCCCCAAAGCCCTATTCCAATGATTAAGACCCCTACAGTACCAAAAACCGTAAACTGTGGAAAGGAGCCTAAGCCTCCCTACGCTGTGGCAGCCGGGCATCTCAGAGCTCTAGGATATTCTGAAGGGGTGGTTGTTGGGTCTCGGGGATTAGAGGTTGAGGGTTTTAGGGTGGTTTTGGGTTTCAGGGTGGTTTAGAGATTAGGGCTTCGGGTTCAGATTCAGAGGTTGGGGTTTAGGGGTTTAGGTTTTTGGGGGTTTCGGCGGGTTGAGGGGCGGTTTAGGGCTTGATTGCGTTCATCAACATGCGCTGATGCGTCAATAATAGCACTAGTGATATTGGTGGCAATACAGATAATAAATAGCAAGCATTGAGAATCAGTAAATAATCCTACACAAATACATCGATAACTAAATTAGCAGCAATGACAATAATCACACCAATAGTAGCAGTACTTGTAGTAACAATAATGGCAAGTAGCAACTATAGCAGGATAAACACTGCAACAGCAACAACAATAACCATCAGTAATCACAACAGCAAGAAGTTTGCACGCACGCCGCATGCCCACGCCGCCAAACCTCCCGAAATCCCTAGCCCCAAACCCCTAAACCTCGAACATTCATACGGCCCTCACTCCAAGCAGCATGAGACCCTTATGGGAACCCTTGTCTAAAAGGAGCACTCTCACACCATTCTGATACTAAGCCTACCTACAACTTCAACATCATCAGCATCCCTGAAAGATTCCCCTACAGAAACAAAAAAGCAAAGTCTCGAGGCTTCTTTGTCCGAGAGTGCCTTGGAATTAGCGTTGACCCAGACGGAGCTTGCCTCTTTGGCTGAGGCCGGGACGTTTCGGGGGGTTTGGGGATTTATAAAGTATTTTGGATTTAGGGCGGCTGCTTTTGTTTCCGGTTCTGGGGATTTAGGGCCGAGTCGAGGGTTTGGAGCTCGTGCTTAAGGTTACAGGCTTGCTCTGCCATGGATGCTGTAGTAGGGTGGGATCGTGATGAAGGCGCTGGCATCGACAGAGCTCGTGGCAAGAGCGTCTAATATCCCATCAAACGGGAACCCCAAAGCAAAGAAACCTTCAATCTCAGCGCTGGCCTTCTACAACTCGAAGACGTGTTGCAAAAGCCCTAAAGCCTGATCCCAAGCAGCTTCACCCAAGCCTGAACCTTGCATCCCTTGACCCGAAAGCCTATCAGCGCCTGAATGATTAGAGCAGGGGTCTTTTGATAGCGACTACAGTCCCGAAACGCCCCAACCTGGGACCTTACTAGAGGGCCTTAAAAATTAGAATAGGGTTTGGGGGTATATTAGATTACAATAATAATAAGGAACCCCCAAAACCCGATTCTAATCACAAAGGCCCCTACTTTACATCATCGCAGGATTTGAACGGCCAGCCGTCCGTCCAAGAGATCCTCAGCACGGCGACGGCAGCCAAGGAGGGTATGTCTCGCCAAGGGTTTGGGTGTGGAGGCTTCGCTTGTTGGGCCTAGGGTTGTTCTTCGGTTTTGTTTCGCTGGCAGTGGGGATTCAACACCAAACTCTCATCCGAAGCATAGTTTCGAGCTTGGACCCACGGTGTCGATGTCTTGTCGCTCGGCCCGGAACCTTCATTGAGGACTGGTGAGGGTTTTGGGTTTAAGGTTTAGGGTTTAGTTACTGCGCAGGGCCATTGAGGCCATGGGCCACCTCTCTTGCACCTACTACAGAAGACCCTACTCACCGTCGAAAGTCGTCCCAGGCCACCCAACTGCGGCACCGTAGTTCTGAGTTCACGCGAATCCCCATCGCAGAACAGGCCTCCTCACACCCACAACCTGAGCCGTGGTCAATCGGAAAGGGCAGCGATTGTTGAGCGGCGTTCCCGTCAAGTGCGCTGGAAGATTCAATCCAGCCCGAACCCCGAACTTGTGATACCCTCAACCTCCATGTACCAAATCCCAAAGCCGAACTTGCTCAACCCTGAAACACTACCCCAGACCCCTATACCCCTAAACCCTAAGCCCTAAACCCTTGAACCCTAAATCCAAAGCCCTTCCCGGAGGACCAGCCGGACGTAGAGGCCGAGGACGACGAAGCAGAGGCCCACCCCAAGTGACATCGGGCAATGTAATATTCATGTAATATGTATATATGTATATACATATATATGTATATATATATATATACATACCGTAAACTATAGTGTATAGGGTATAATATTTACTATATGCTAAGTACTATATGTTATGTGCTATATACTATATACTCTACCCCATAAACTATAGGCTATATACTACATGGCTATATGCTTTTCGATATGCTGTATGCCATTTTCTACATACTATATATTGTATGCTATTTACTATCTACTCTATACTCTATACTTTGTAACATGTACTATATACTATATACTATATAATACATACTATTTACTGTATACTGTATACTGTGTACTATATACTATATGCTATACTAGTATCTAATCTAGTATATAATATATAAGCCCTGTATGGCCCGACCACCCACACCTCAACATGCATTGGCCTCATGTTCCACTTATCAAGCATTCCTGCGGAGCCGAGTGATCCAAGCCAGGCTCACACCTATCCATTCCATAGCTTGCGGTGCCTTCCAAATGGCGGCATGTTATTCGATGCCACCAGCTTTGGCGACGGTACCAGGTCCCTCTCGTGCCTGGGACTGTGGAAAGATGAATTTTCATATTTTCTACGTTTAATCTTTGCTTTGTGCAAGCCTGCTAAAGCGATGAACCTCAGACCCCACGCACAAGCTGCCGAGGTCAACCGTGGGGATGGGTGCCACCGGCAGCCCCTGTAGTCCCAAGGCACTTTCACAGCCAACACACGATCTCAATCCCACTCGCATGGCCTGACAAGAGTCACAACATTCCTCCTCCACCCGGCCTTGAGATTCCAGAAGTACCTGGCCCCAGAACTGCCAACCTACGATTTGGCATCGGCAGTTTCGGGCACCCGCACTTTTGCACCAGACCGTGTGTGCACATCTTCAAGGGTGGAGTGTGCCCATCAGGAATGGAATGCGCTTACTGCCATTTCCCACACAGTAAGATGTCGAAACCAGACGGTCGGCTACGCCAGCGATTGAATGACGCAAGCGACCAGGAGCTTCTTGCGACCTTCCTACCGTTCATCTTCAAGAAGGCAGCTATGGAAGGCCTCATGCCGCGTGTCAACCATTTGCTCGAGCTCCTCAAGGCAGAAAAGTACGAGACCCAATCCGGGGTCGTTGCGCTGGGTAAGTTTCGGCCGATGAGGATGTCTTTCATGCGCCTTGCCTAGGGTGCGGGGTTTAGTGGTTTAGCCGGTTCACAGCGCTTCACAACTTGAAGTTCAGCAGGGTCCCAATCTATCAGACGAAGTAAACTTTCTAGAAGGTCACCACGCATCCGAGAGCAGACAGCAAGACACAAAGTCACAATTGAGACGATGCACGAGTGGCAGAGCGCTAGTCTTCGAGAGGCTGGGGAAGAAGACGTCAGATCGTCATCCCAAGCCGAGGCATCTGGTTGAGAGCAGCATGCGCCAGCTACCTCCTCATATCCGAGCCGAAAGCAATCGTATCAAGTCGGAGCTCCCTCCTCCTGCGGTCACGCTTCCAAGCCGCAGTATTCAGAGCTCTCTGTCACCGCCTGAGGCAATGCTCACACCGTCGACTTAACAGTAGTCTCACAAGGATGATGTCTCTCTTCCACGAGCTGGCGTGATGTCTGTGTCGTGTCTGTCTCTTCTCCATTGCCAGTCTATCTCCTCTTCCCATGTTGCTGTTGCGGTTGCAAAAAGTTGTTCTAGCGATTGAGTCGTCTTGTGTTTGTTACCAGATGCATGTTCTGCAAAGGCACGGCGGATCGGGACCATCTCTGATGCTGTAGTCGAACTGAGCTTGTGCAGCCTCTATGACGGGCGGAAGTAGATCAACATTCTGTCGGTGCTTCTGGCAATCTTTGGCTTCCCCTACTAGTTTGCAGAAGCCTGCACCCTCGAGAATCTCTGATGCTGTTAAATCCACAGACTCTGTAGCCCGAGGAAACCCACGTTCCTGTTTATCTTGCCAAATAGGAATGCGTGGCTGCTCCGGTCCCAACATGTTCGCTGAATGTGTGAAAGGAGCAGATGTAGGGCAATGGCACGGAGGTTGCAACGATTTTCCACTTCTAGGCGATCGTATCCAGGATCAGACACGTTTGTGGTACAGCTGTGCCCTTGTTCCGGGTAAGCTATTCATGCGAGCTTAGAACAAAATTTGCAGCCCTGTTACAGATGCCTGCTATGTTTTAGGGCTCCAGATACCCCCATAGTAGGTTACTTGTAATATGGCATGCAACACAGTAGCCCAGTAATCCCTTCCCCCTATTATTAAAGGGCCCCCCCCCCTCTAATATTAAAACTGGATTTCGGCGGTTTGGTTTTAATATTAGGGG
>CAJNDV010032914.1:20564-37959 GCA_905221635.1 Symbiodinium sp. CCMP2456
TTGGGCCTTTTAAAAGTTTTAAAACTAAGCCCCTGAGGTCTCCAAAAGTTTTAAAACCTTTCAATGTAAGGAATAAGGAATAAGGAATACGAGACGACACGAGGCTATGGGTCAAATGACACATAAAGGGTTCTCTTACATATATATATATATATGTATATAGAGTATGCAAACTGTTCATGGTCTTTCCGAGACTTTGCGTGGACCCCGAGCCTAAGCCCAAAGCCTAACTCCCAGCTCCACGCCCGGGCGTGGTGGCCACAGGAACCTTATTATAACACCCTTATACAACCTTTGAGGGTTCCTTTGAGGTGATGAAGTGCGGGATTGGTAGGAGTTGGGTGAAGCATGCTTCCATTCTGATGTCAGTTTTCAGGAGGGTTCGGACATTGGGGTTCGGATATATAGAGGTTGCCCAGTATCGGGCCTGATGATGTTTGGATTCGCCGGGGACGCTACGCTCAGCGTTTTGAGGACATGGGCCGCGGCCAGGCCCTCGATAAACGCTGAGTCCCAAAGCCACTGAAACCCTACCTGCACGGGTTTAGCGTTTAAGCGTTTCGGGTTTAAGCCACTGGAAGCTCTGAGCGCTGATGCCTCCGAGGGTGGAACCTTTTCTTCATTCGATTGCTCCCTCCAGTACGTTCGCAGGCCGGTGGTCGTTGCTTTGACATTTGGGCCCCAGCTGGGCTTGGGTTACCTCAGAAACTACCGCCGGTAATGTGGAGTCCCGCGAAATAAACCCGCTCCCCTGTACAGGACTAAATGATAAGTATCCGAATAAGGCCATTCCAGCCCTTAAGTAAAGGCTCCACAGTACTCTGACGAAAAGCCTGACTGTTGCCTTATCGATTTGGCGCTCCTTAAGACCCCTTCAAGGCACCTTTAAAGGAACCCTAATATAGGGGCCTTAATAATTAGAACAGGGTTTTGGGGTTAATTATACTATTGTTATAGTAAGGAACCCTCAAAATGGTATAGGTAATTATTGAGGCCCCTATCTTATGCTAAGTATTTCTGGCAGAAGTCTTGAGCCATATATATGGGCTTTTCGGGATCTCTTTTTTTCGAGTTCGACCCGCTTCCGTGTTCAAACGGACCAGCTGCGAGGGCTCGAGACTTGGTGGGTTAGGGTTTAGGGGTTAGGGGTTTAGGGGTTAAGTTTAAGGGTTTAGGGGTTAGGGTGTATGGGTTAGGTTTAGGGTTAGGTTCAGGGGTTTAGGGTTTGTGGGTTAGGTTTTAAAGATTTAGGATGTAGGGCTTTTAGTATTAGGGTTCAGGGCTTTGGCCCGAAGTCTAGGATCCTGTAGAGGTCGGGGTCACTCGTTACCAAGGCTCTTCCTGCTTATCTTTCTGTGTAGATTCTAGAATCGTATACCCTAAACCCTAAACCCCCCATTCGAATTTTGAGGGCCCTATATTACCTGGTGCAGGCTACCTGCCTGGGGCTTAAACTTCGGGTCTTGGAGGTTTAGGGCCCAGTCTAGACTGCTAGGCTGAAGTGTTCAATCCCCCCAGCCTAAACCTACGCCCAAAACCCACAAAGCCGGAAAGGCTAAACCCTGAACCCCGTAAACCCTAAACCCCTAAACTCTATAAGCCCTAAACCCTAAACCCTAAATCCTACAAACCCTAAGCTCCGCTGCAGAAAACCCCCGAAGGCAGGATGACCATTGGAACGCCATTGCATCGGGGTTCTTGACCGGCGGGGCCATGCACCGAGTCTTCCGAGGGCTCTCAGATTCCTAGGGTTTAGGCTTCATGGGTTCAGGGTTAGGGAGTTGTTAAAGCTGTGCAGGTATCTTTTTGTTTGGCGTTTTTGTGGGTGCTTTAGGGTTCATAGGGTTTCGGGCTTCAGGGGTTGAGAGAGATTTCTGGCCAAACAGGGGTTCATAAGCCCCAGAGCCCTCAAAAACTGGCAATAAACGCTGCCTAAGCCCGGCAAGGCCCTAAGCCTGAAACGCTGAAATATCCAAGAAGCCCCCACAGATCTTGAACCGAAAGGCCCCACCTAAAAGTCCGAAGGAAGTCCTCGTATCTGGTCTCGGGCCAAAGTGGGAGGGTTAAATTAGGCCGGCCTGCGAATTGCAACGTCACTTTACCCGGCCTGTTCTATGTTCATGCTAGTTGACGTGAGTCCTGCTATTGCTGTTGCTACAGTTATTCCCACAGCGAGAAAGATCATTGTTGCCGATATTGCGATGGCTGAGCTCCTGCGCCTGCGCCGTAGAACAACGCCCTTAACAGCCTTGCCCAGGCCTCAAGCCATGAATGCTAAACCTGAGGGGTTCCATACGAGTTACTGTAAGGGTTACTATAAGGCTTTAGTACAGCAACCCTGAAATTTAGAATATGGTTTGCTTTTCTGTCCAGCACTTTACTACCCTTCATCCTCTTCTTGACGGAAAGGCTTCAAGACCCAGGCGTCAGACTGCATGCCCTCAGGGGCCCATGTCATGGTATACCCAGGGTACTATATAGTAAACCCTAAGCGAAAAAAGCAAACACCTGTACAGCTTCTCCTTCCCAGGTGCTTGCTGCACGAGGCGGCTGGAAGGCTGCTAGTCGCAACGCCGTGATCGGTCGACCCGGCTCAGTCTCCGTCATTGCGAAAGCTGCTGCTGCTGCTGCTGATATTAGTGACACTCGTGCAATGATGATTCAGAGGAGGATGAAGTTGGGGATGTTGCCAGTGGTGATGCTGATGAGGCTGAACAACATTCTGAGTCGCAGCGGGCTAGCGGTTCGAGCTTTAGGGTCGGGGGCCGGGCGTGACATAGGGATGATAAAAAGCAGCGAGAACATTCGTTGGGTTTCCTCGATACTATAATGCACCCGGAAGCCCTATTCGATGGAATGCTTGTCCTTATGGGCTTCATCACCGTATGGAGGCGAAGAGTCTCCGGGCACGGTTTCCTTCAGCCGGCTGTTCCTTCGGGTTTAGAATTCAGAGGGAGTTCGGGCCTCGAGCTTTTGAGGGCTTCGGGCGAAGAGTTTGGGGCGGGAATGTCAGATATCTTGGTGCCCGGTTTTGTGAAGAAAACAGTGCTTTGAAAAGCACTGCTGGGGCTGGGCTTGCAGTGCTTCATAGGACACTACAGGCCCCATTTCACAAAATGTCACGAGCCAGGTGGCGTGCTTCTTGCAATCATCGAAGGCGTTGCAGCTCTCTTGATGCGGCCGCGGCCGTAGCCGTTTATTACGAAAGCCTGAAAGAATAAGCAACACTGTGCCTTAGAGTTCTGGCGCCCTAATTACGTCCAGGACAAATCAGTCCATCCGTAGTTGGTGGAGGGTGTTTGCAGGATAGATCTGACCCAAGAACCCTTCGAAGCTTACCATCCCCCCCTGCCCTGCACGGCCAAGCTCCAGGAGAAGCAAGCCACCAAATTATTTTGACATGCCGCTTCTTGCGCTGGAATTTCCTCTTAGGCTGCTTAGGACCCTAATTGCTGAAGCCCGAGAAGGCATAAACTCACAAAGACTTAACCCAGAAGCCTTCAGGCTCTGCACCACAAAACCCCAGGTTTTCTGCTTGGCTTTGAACCGTGACAAAGCCGCGGAGCCTTACATTCCTAATCGTTTAGAATTGGGGATTTAGGGCTCACGCCCTTAACTTAATCCGGAAATGCGCCTTGTCTCTGGCAGTAGTTCAGCTGTCCCAGGGGCAAGTAGAGATGCAAGCCTGAAGGCTCTGAACCCGTAACCTGGTCCACGTCTGAAACCCGGCACCCCCGAATAAATCGAAAACCACCTCCTGGCTCAAGTTCCATGAAAGGCTCATTACAACAGACCCCAACCCCCGAAACCCCACAACCTCAAACGTCCAAAACCTAAAATTACCAAAACCCCACAACGCCCAAGACCAGAGAAAACCCCGTTGGACCGTCGTGCCAGTTGCTATAGATCCTTCTCATGGTAACTTTAACTAGACTCCATCATAGGGCCCAGTAAACCCTCAAACCCTAAACCCTAAAAGACCTTCACACCAAGAATCTTCACTGAGGTCCCTGTCGAAGACCCCTCGGGAGCAGGCCATCGAAGCGATGGAGCAGGAAAGGCAGATGAAGGACCCCCCGGGGGTCGGGGTTAGGCTTTTACAAGGGCCCTTCACGGCTAGAATAGGGCTCCTTTGAGGATTTCTATGGTAAGGAACGGAAGATGGAGGACCCCTGGGCTCTTAGGGTCTTATCAAATTCGATAACGGTTCTATAAAGGGTCGGAGGTTGGTAGTGTATTCCATACGGGTTCTATGCGTAGGCCTTGTTGCCATAGCCGGGGTCTAGGGCTGTTAGTTGGGCCTGAATCGTTGGAACAGGGGCTTCGGTAAGGGTTCTACAAGGTTTCTATACAAGGCCCGGTTGTGGGTTTTAGACTTCGGGAGTTGGGCCTTTCGGGTTCAAGCTTTAGGGTTTAGGGCAGATGAAGCAACCGCGGGCTTGTAGGGTTTTCGCAACAAGGGTTCTATAGGGGTTTAGGGGGTGTGTTAATGTGATATAGGGGCCCGGATATCATTCCTGAGGGTTTCTTATGAGTTAGCGTTTTGGATTCAGGCTTGGCGGTTTGGAGTAATCAGTAGTCTATTTCGTTACCCGATCCCTGAAACCCCAAGCTCTAAATAGTGTGCAAATAGCACAAGCACCACACATCCACACAATCTGGTTGTGGCAGCAACCACTTCTGACCTGCATCATCATCGTCAACATCGTCATCACGATCACTACAATACAAGCTACAGTGAATCACAGAGCCGCTACTTGTGAGCTACTAGACTGGATATGACGGAATTCCTCTAGATCGTTGCTGCGTCACTCAACCTTCAACCTCCGACAAAGCGTTTTCCAAGTCTCTCATCTTCAAGTTGGCGCAGGCAGAGCCAGACACCCCCTGCAACTCAAGCCCTCCAGGAGAACCCGAATGGTCCATTTCCGGCCTGGCTGCGAAACCCGATGAGCCCGCAGCCGCAAGCCCCCTAGGGCAACATGGCTCCTGCGTGCCAAAGTTCTAACGTGTTCTAGGGTGATAAGATCGTTTACAATCTGGGCACTCGTAATTCATACTCCAGTAGTGTTGGTTTCTGCTTCTATGCCGTGGCAAGCTACCGGTGCACATGCACCTGCGGCAATGCACGGGCATGCAGTTTTTGTATGTATGTATGTATGTATGCATGCATGTATGTATGTATTTATGTATGTATCTATGTACGTAGGTATGCATGTACGTAGGTATGTATGTATGCATGCATGTACGTAGGTATGTATGTATGTATGCATGCATGTATGTATGTGTGTATGTACGTATGTATGTACGTAGGTATTCATGTATGGATGGATGGATGGATGGATGCATGTAGGTATGCATTTATTCCCGGAAGCTTCTGTTCTGGCCCGGATATTGAGGGTTTGGTTCTACGAAAGAGGAGGAAGGGTTTTGCCGTAAGCCTTAGGCAGGCACACAGCTTTCTTGCTTCTTGGAGCCGCGTTGCAGCGCGAAGTGGGCGGCTCTAGTCCAGGAAATGCCCCCCGTTGTAGGGGTTGCTGGGGTCCCTGTCCCACGTACACTATCCTCGAACCTGAAGTCCAAATCAAAACCAACCCCTCTATTATTTACACTTCCTTTCTAGATGTGCTCCATGCTCGTCTTGATCATGACTAGCCACTTATGCCGAACAGCCTCCCCCCCCCGATACTTTCGGGCATTTCATCACGTGAGCGCCTGCAAACCTCCGAAGAGTCTGGGTGCGGGTTCAGGATTATAGCCTCTTCCGCGAAGCGAGAAATTCCAGACCGTCTCTGATGTTATGCGGGCTTCGGGCATCTGATACAAGTTTTTTCCAGAATCGGGGTCTCGAGTGCGAAAAGTAGCAATGCCGCTACATTAATAAGATGAGTACTGACGAGCACTACTACGACGACCGTGATGATGATGACGACGACGACATCGACGAGGACTGCTGCTACTATTACCACCACCAACACCACCAACACGACCACCATAACAAATACTACTCCTACCAGAACTGCTACAACTACCGCCGCAACTACTAAAACTGCGACTGGCACTACGACTACGACCACGGCTACGATGACCACTGCTTTTCCTACAGCGGTATCACCCTTCTTAGACACGACAAGATCACATCAAGGACAGCAGAAACCAAACAGAATGCATGAAATGTCTAAATAACACGCTTCTCATCAGTCTGCAATACAACCCACAACCAGAACAGGACTGCCAAGATACTGCAACATGTGATCACAATAGTCGACATTGCCAATATCCCTCTTTTTCAAAAACTCGAAATTTCCTAGGAACGCCTCGCTGGATAACGGTTTTAACGGTTCAGCGACTCATAGAGGCTTGTAGGATAACTTCCATCATTAGGGAGGTTTGCTGGATTTGTCACACGCTCCACCGGACCGGGCAAGACCGCCCCCCAGGAGCGCCAATCTGCGAAGCGACACGGAAAACGGTCCAAAGCTGTGAAGTGTAACTCCTTCGGATTCCTTATTATTGAAGCTGTATTATACTATACAAAACTCTACTATACTATACTATGCTATACCAGATATCCAACCCCTCCCCCCCCCGGCAATCATTGCTTTCGGTGCCGGTATAGGCCCGTGCCAAATGAGAGAAAGGCCCTGGTCACCACTGAACCACTAAACTAGACTATACTATACTATACTAAACTATACTAAACTATACTATACTATAGTATACTCTACTGAGCTATTTTCAGAGGCGTCACAGCCAGGCCGACAGGGCCTTGAAAAGCAAGGAGATGCTTAAGTGGCGGAGGCGTGTGGCCATGTCGTCTCAACGCTTCAACCGACGGGATTTGGGATGAAGGGTACAGGGCTTTGGTGTTGAGTACCTTCCATGCTTTCGTTAAACCGCCGACTTTCGAATGTAGAGCTTAAGCAGGACTTGGGCCGTCAAGGTCACCAATCCCGACACTGTCAACGGCACCCGGCTCACAACTGTAAGGCTTTTCTAGACCCTGAGCCCAGACCTCCAACTTTGTAGTATTTGAAGTTTCAGAGTGCTCAGCCGAAGAGCTTGAAACACTTTGCCAAATTCTGCCCGGTTTGCTGTTAGGGTGCTTGTGGGTCGTGGTGATGGCGAAGTTGCAGCCGGGCTGCGGCTTTCCTCTGAAGGTTTTTTTTGCCCAGAGCTGTAGCCGTCTCAGCTCAGAAATCACCAGGGGTGCGCTCCAAGAGGCCGGGAATGCGCTTGAGAGCCGGTCGGTGGACGCTTGTGATTTCAGACGTAGGGCTAGTAAGACGTAGTAAGAGCGCCCTCAAGCCCAAACCCTAAACGGCCCTAACCTCGAAGCTTCAGAGGCGGTGCCTGACGCCCTGTTGGAGCTGCCCCAGTCATGGCAGACAATCGAAGGACGCCTGGGTCTTTTCAGGGTCTAGGGTCTAGATGTTGAGAAGAAGCTACAAGATCAAATCGTTTGAAAAAATTCAAATGAGAGAAAAAAGACAGTGGGAAATCTTTAAACCCATGAACTCCATGAGAGTATGGAGAGGAGGCTTTGGGATTTATTTGAGGATTAACGTGTTGGGCTTACTGGACTGTGTAGGTCTCAAGGTTCATTGGTTGTAGAGTCTCCATAGCTTTGGGAACATTTTCGCTCTGACTCCTTCTCGATGATTACTTCAGGATCCGAATATGCTCGGTTCTTCCGCGGGGTTACAGCACATAGCCCCGGAGTGTCTCAGAGTACTCTTATATAAACAGACTGAGCAACAGATGCAGCGAAGATGTTTCTTTCTACCATTATTTGGGTGGTTGTCAAAATTATGGTCCCTTTTTGGGTCCTTATTATAATACGGCACCTATTATTTAGGGTACCCCAAAAGGGACCCTAATTTTGACAAATACCCAATTTCGATGAGCCAACTGAGCCGAGGATCTTCTGCAGGCATTCCCTTTTGAAGTCCCGGCCGAGCTGAGCTAGACTTAGGTTTTAGCGTTTAGGGTCATAGGGTTTAGGGTTTACGTTCCTGCGCTTCAATAGGGCTGGAGATAGGATTTGGGTGGATACTCTAGGTAAATCCTGCACCTCAGACATGTACCCTTTACCCTTACCGGACGGCGCATGCATGGGTTTTGGGTGTGACGGCTTTGGGGTGAACGGTTTAACTTAGTTCTCGAATACCCCACCTTTAAACCTTTTGGGTTCTTCTAAATTACTACCAATCTGAAAGTTTACCCTTGTATTTCTTTGGCTTATTGGGGAAGTAAGTTGAGCAATTCAGAAACTGCGCTTAAAGTTCGTCTTATTGTTCATGTTCACGACCATTCAAGCTTAGGCTTCAAGTAAAATAGCGGAGAATCCCCGGTGCATCCGTAGTTTACTCCAGAACCCTTCAGGGTTGTTGAAGAGTTTCGTCACAGGAACGATGCTGGAGGAAACGATAAAACCACCGAGGCCGGCTCGGTGCATTGAGTGCTGGGGTTTGGGTTGGTTTAGGGTTTAGGGTTTAGGGTTTAGGGTTTAGGGTTTAGGGTTGCGGTTCCCCAAACCCGAACCTTTGAGACACCGGGGCCTTTACATGGACATTGCTCCTGGGTGAACCGTGGTTGTAAGGATCTTAGGCTGAAAATCCTGGCCTTAAACCCCTAAGACCTCATCTCCAAACTTCTGGGGCCCCATGAACCGTGATGATCCACAGCCTAACCCACCTCATGCCCGACATCCTAGGCCCGACAGACGCATGGCTATAACTGTCTTTGTTGTCGCTCTATGTTTGGGTCTCGATGAAGCAGGCTGCTGCTACTCCCTTGCCTACTATTCCTATTCCACCTACTACTACTGCTGCTACCACCACCACCACCACCACCACCACCACCAATGACGACAGCTACTGCTATCACGGCCATCACTGCTGCTGAAATTATTCGAACAGAAGCTGCACTTCGATCCTAAGCGAGCAGGCCTGTGAGACACGCGGCAGTACCTCCTTGTGTGCTAGTCCCTAAACACTAGATCCTGAACCCTATGTGCTGAAAGACGGCCCTCTAGGGCTAGGTAACTCGCTCACAGAAGATTCAATTTCGGACGGCGCTAAAGCATGACCAACAGTATTGCTACGAATGTTCCTCGTGCTCATACTCCTATGGAAGTAGTATTAGGATCATGACCGCTACCTCAAAGTGCGATCACGTGCAGGTTGCTGAGAAGTTTGCCTGAGCAATCACAACCCAGGAAGCCTCAAACCCTTGCAGCCCGAGGATGGCTCCAGCCCCCTGACCTCCAGCCCCAAGACGCCAAAAACAAAAAAAGCGGAACCATAAATAAAAGCAGCTGATAACACTCAATGGAAGCCTACACTCAATGGAAGCCTGGGCTGTGCCAAAAAGCCGCAAAATCCTGAACGATGCCTTGCAGAACCCTGGTGATCAGCACAAAGGAGGCCGGAAACTCGCAGAGAGCGGGAAGTGGCCACTGCTCAGGTGCGGGAGAAGGTGGACCAGCTCAAGGGAATCATGCAGGACACTGGATTCATATGATGTAAGACTACTTCCATATGTTATACTGAGTTATACTATCTGAAACGCGCATGCCATGTGTATATATATATATATATATTATATTTCTATATATATATATATATGTATATATATATATAAACAGATTATGCATTAGATACTGTAGGTTTGGGGCGTTTTTGACACTGTGGGGTTCATTTTAGGGTTGGCTTTAAGGGGTCATACAGGGGTTTCTAGAAGAGTTGCGGGCTTTAGGCTGTTGGGGTTCCTTGGCGCGTTGGTTTAAGGATTCGATAAAGGTCATATCAGGGTCCTGTGCGGTTTCAGGGTATAGGGTGCAGGCGATTCGAGCATGTGACCTCGAGCTTAGGGGATGTTATCAGAACTGAAGGGGTGTTCGGGTTCAGAGAGGTCTGGGGCTGGGGTTTCAGGGGCGAGTCTTTCGGTTTGCGAGGTCTTTGAGACTTTGGGATTGAGCCTTTCAGGGCTGTTGTGTCTTGGTTGGGTTGGAGCTTTGGGGGGTTTGGAGCCGCTCTCAGAGGTTTGAGACTTGGGATTCGGGTTCAGGGTACATGGGGGTTGCCTGGGATTTCGCGTGCGCGCCACGGGAAAGTGGAGGCGACTAGCATGACCAGGGGGCCCGTGAAAACACATCCTGTAGGGGCCTAAATGGGGGCTTCCTTGTTATAGTTCTAGTATCATATGCCCCAAGACCCTATTCTAATAGCCCGAAAATTATAGGGACCTGCACCACACCAAGCCCAAGCCCAAGGAGGCCCGAACACTCCGACACCCTGAACCGCAAAGCACCGCGCCCAGAAGCCTGAAAGCCAGACCCCCGGCGGCCAGCAAGACAGCAAGATGCTCAAGCCTTGCAAATCCCCAAGCTCAGAGTCGTAAACCCTCCAGCAAAACCCCATCCGACACCGTAGCAGACACCTGAAACCCTACAGCGAATCTCGGCAGGACAATGTAAAGAAGATCCTGGAAACCCACGTGACGCTAGAGTCTCTGGAGATCCGGCCTCAGCAGTTGGATACTTTAGGGGTGCCCTTGTTTATCCTGTAAATTTTATCCCTGTTCATGTTATCCCTAGGGTTCCCTATAGGTACAGTGCAATCTACCCCCAAACCCTCTTGTAATGATGAAGGCCCGTACTTTATCTTGTGAATTCTCCGCTCCACCTGGGCACAAGGGCGTCTCGCCTCTTAGTGAGCTTGTGGTCCTCCCCATCCTCCTTTTCAAGCTTTCTGGTGAGTGCCTGTAGGGTTTAGGGTGAGTTCTTGTTGCGCAAGTGCAGATCTTGACGCTTGCTTCTAGGGTTACGGGTAAGTACCATTCCAAACAACTACTCAGAAGGCACTGTTAGATTCTGGGCATGTGGGGCGGTTCCTAGGCCTTCGTCTGGTGAGTGCTGAATTTGAGTGCCTTTCTGCGGTGCTTAACAGCATCTCCATCCAAAATCCTTCGAGATCCGAAATGCCCTACTTCGTGTGACCTATAGGACCCTAAACCCAAATGCATCGCAAGCCTGAGGCCTGGGGACATGGCAAGTATAAGGTTTGATTCAGAGGTGGGGGGGCTCCTTCTGCATCATCTAAAGATGACGAAAAAGCTGCGAATACGGCGCTTCCCGCAATGGTGGTAGTAATGCAGATTTGCATCATTTGGAAGCAAGACTGTTAACGGGGCAGCACCAGTAGTGCACTCTGTTCTTCTTGTTGTTATTCATGGTGCTGAAGTTGTTGCGGCGGATGGTCGTCGCCGGTTGTCCCGCGGTCAAATTTGCAGCTAAAACACGGCCCCAACAGCCCGCAGCCCCAACAGCCCAATCCCGTTCCCAGGAATTCCAGCTCCTCAATGAGTTCGCAGGCATCAAGCTCAGATGCTAGACACTAAATCCGACACCCTAGCCGCAAAAGCTGAGACTGTCAAGCGATATCGTTCCCAAGCCCGATTCAGATCCTTGCCCTTGCAGGGGGGGGCTTCTGGATGGTTTCCGTCTTCCTGCTTTCTGCAGAGCATCTGCTTCAAAAAAGAGGATGAGTGACGGAAACAGTGACAGTGATGACCCGCAGTGGCACTTTTGTGAGTGATCGTGGCTGGTTTTCTTCGACCAACATGTTGATGATCACGACAGAGCATCATGGCAATAGTCAGTGCCACCATGATATCATAAGTCGTCTTGCTTAAAGCAGGATCACGAGCATTGAGTAGTCTTCTGGACGCGGTTCCTCTTCCAACTCTTATGCCTCCTGATACCCCAGACTGCACGAACCATCGTTTAAGTCAACCCTCAAAACCCCAAAAAACCGACAAGCACGTCCCCTCCCAGAGAAGATCTCGCGCGTCCCCCAGGCCAACAAGTTCTTGAAGCAGAGCGTGGATTTGCGACGTCAGGCCCATGTTTTTTTTTTGTGTTCTGCGCTAGGCTCCAGCACGTTCTCTGAAAGTTGAGGCTTAGTGTTGGGCGTTGCACAGTTTGGCTGATGGGGTTTGGGCTCCAGGTAGTAGGTAGTTTGGGTCAGAGGCTTGACCGGTGTGGACTCGGTGAAACCCTACACTCCTACACCCAAAAGGCCTCTCAAAGAGCTGAAGCAAGTGCCTTCGCTTCTGTTCTGCAGATCCAGTGCCGGAACCTCAAGATCAAGGCCATTTGCGGTGTTGCCTCCATGATTCACCAGCAGTTCTTCCAAGTTCGTGGCGTCCGCTTCAGGGAGCGGTGGCTATATGAGTCACTTATTGAAGGGTCACCTGCAGAGACCATACCTTGCAAAACAGACTGGCGCACAAGCGCGCTGTGGTGCCCCGCAAAGCTGAGCTCTCCCTCAGTCCACCAAACTGGGGCGCTGAAAAACACACACACACACACACACACACACACACACACACCCACGAACACAAACACGGTTCAGGGTTTTGGGGTTCAGGTTTAGGGTTTATGGTTATAGCGAGTAGGGTCGAGGGTTTTGCAAGCCAGGCACTTGCGTCGCAGCTCTGATCCTGTACATTGTCATGCACGGGGCCTAGAGGGCTGCAGTATTGTTTCGTCCGCTTGGTAGACATCGAATTCCAGGTTGCCTTGGCCAAAAACCGCCCTACCCTGCCACCGCCTCCAACAAATCCCGCTTTGCGCTTGTCTTGGTTTCAACGCTTCATACTCTGTGTCTTGTGTTATATGTATTTATATATATATATATATATTGAGTTGAAGTTCAGGTTTGTGGATTTTGAACTCAATCCCTGGAGATCTGCCAAGGCGTTTCAGGCATCCCGGGTTGCCAACATGGTTGGAACAGGGTTTTGGGGTAAGCTGGGCTCCTGTTTGGGTTCTTCTTAAATGTAAGCTACCATAATTTAGGGCTCCCTCAAGGTTTCTATAAGGGTTTCAGGAATTTATTTCAGTTGCCATAGTAGGAAACCATATTATTTACTATGGTAATTGAAATTGAGTTCCTTACCCAGTAAGGGGATGTTACAAGGCCCCCACGGTAGACTGATCACAGTCGAAACTCTAATTTCAGCAATCATTCATACACATTAGTTTGTTCGGGGCTTGGGGTCCAAGGTACACCATCAAGGCTTCAAGCTTTAGGTTTCTGACAAGTTGTGAGGTATAGTAGTATCCCTTATGGTCTTTGACTGAGTATATTGTGCTAAACCCCTAATACTCCTGCAGAGACACATAAAGAAGAGCCTTACTCGAATGAGCAAAAGGGCCTCGATCTGAGTGTGTTTCTTGAAGGATTCCACTGCTTGAACTGAGGCCCTTCATCAGTTGAGGATGTGGCGCCGGGAAAGAGTTCCGGAGAGCCCAAGATCTTCTAGAAATTGGGGTCTAGTTAAGTGTCTGTGGGTGCTGAGCCGGGCGGTTTAGGGTTTAGGGTAGTGGCTTCCCTAGATCCTGAAGCAGAACCCGCCAACCCCACGACAGGGGTGGCTTCCCTAGATCCTGAATCAGAACCGCCAACCCCTGGCGTAGCCCGAAGTTGCCCGACCCTGAATCCCCAAGTGGCCTCTGGACCGGACTGGGTCGGACCGGCACCCCCAAGCTCCAAACACCTAAGCCTCAAACTCTATGGGTCAGGTGTGTAGTGCACTGTGGACCCATGCATATCTTGGGATCCTCGGAAGGCTCAGGTCCATTCTCTGGGCCCCGACCTTTTGTGCCCGGCAAACAGGAAACAACTAGGATCCAGTGGCATGGATCAGGGCGCTCAGTGCTTCTGGGGTTATGCTGCTCCTAGGACGGTAAGTGTTCACACGATGTACAGTATAAACGGCCTATGTGTTTGTCTGACTGCGATGCTGAATACGTTTGGCACTTTTTCGTGTGAGCCTTGTTACAACTATCCTGGGGTGTTTTGGCTCCTGCTATCATGTATGGCTTCGGATTAGGGTCGATCACGGCACGTGGAATTCGCACACTCCTTCTTCAGCAGTTGTAGATTCTAGTTCAATTAGGCCTTTCCTGTCGTATAGTTGAAAAGGCTTGAGTAGTCACTATACTATTCCTTAGGGCTCCTTGTCACAACGTTGCTGTACCACACCACAAAGCCCTATTCAAATCTTTAAGTCCTTGTTCTGAAGACCCATTGAAAAGAACGTTTACATAGACCCTATTGAAATCATTAAGGCCCCTCTACTAGGGCGTCGGTCTTTCGGAGCCAGCGCTTCATTGCACATGTTCGCGCTGCTTGCGCCGTGGCCGGAGAGAGTCCTTCTACGCTCGAACGCCTCTACAGCATAAGGGGGTATGGTTTTGGGGTTTAGAATGCATGGTTTACGGTGTGCCCAACGAAAGCTCGCTTTGTGGTCGCGCGTTGGTTTTTCAGACTTACCCACGCTAGGGCCACCCACTTACAACTCTCAGGGGCTTTTGCCATTTCTCCGCACAAAACCACACTTCGCGCATGACTGGCTGAGAACTTTGGCGGCTTCGGAACGGCCTTCACAGTGCTGTTATTGGAAGTTCTCCTCGAGGGTTGGGTGTTGGTGGTGACGCTTGATATTTGCTCCATGACGGCGAACTCTGGAAAAACTTACACAGGGAGCCCTAAACCAAGGGAGCTAGCATACGAGAATGTTATGACATTCCCATGTATGTATACACGAAACTCCACACATGAAGTCAGATTTAGACGTATATATGTCACATATACAAGTCAGCCGGAGACTTCATTCGTTCAGCGGCAGGAAAACTAAAACTGCAGTGCTGTCCTGGCTAACATCCCGGGAACTCAGCTCCGAGGCAGTCAAGAATTCGACAAAACGGGGCCTGGAGGTCGCTGGGGACAGCCAGCACTAGCGAGGGGTGCTCTGTCGACGACCGAGACAGAGCAATGTCAAAGATGTTTTTGGCTAAGCATCGACTTGCGGATGGCGCCCAGCACGAGCGATATGTCACGCGGGCCAAGAGTGAACAGGCGTTGGCTGCGGTATCAGCAGGGTCTTTGTCTGGGTTGCGACAGGCTTGGCAGTCATGTCAATATCGAGAGGTCCTGCCGGACGACATCGCGAAGCTAGAGAAGATCCGGGCGATTGACATCGACGACGTGAAGCTGTGGGCAAATATTGCTGTGCCGGATTATAGCGGAGACATAGTTTCCATTTCATCTCCCACCGTTTGGAGGCTTCTGCCAGTTCAGGGATACCCCTAGGGTTCACGGGGGTTGACAGGTCAAGCCGCTGGCATTAATGGGATAGGTGCGGTCCCCGACAGAAACTGCCAGCATTTCAGTCCGAGAATAGCAGCCAGATGAGGACAACAATGAAGGGCCGCAGGCATGGCATTCGCGGCAGCGGGCATGAGAGACACGCGTTTCCTGCAAAAAAAGAAGGAAGGCACCTGAGCTTTTCGAAGCGGAAGGCGTGCATGATGTTGCGAAGTTCACTGCTCGCGAAGTATGCGCAGAGGCTGTCCTCCACAGGTGGCGGAGGTGGGCCTTGGCCTGTGACAGGCTTCCTGCGGACTCGAGTTGTGCAGCAGAGTTGCCTTCGGCGTTCCCTGCGTCTGCTTTCCCTGCACCTTAACATGCCCTCCATGTCAAGCCATAGTCGGCTGACGGCTGGCACAGGGTCGGTCGCTCAGACTTCGCCAACACCACCTCTGCTCAAGCATGTTCAGTTAACCGTCGCCACCTTGACGAAGCGTTGCCCATCTTCTGCTTCGGCTGTTGCTGGTCCGACTGCCTGCCTCCCACACGTGCAGACACTCTACATGCTTCCCGTGTCTTCGCCGTTGCTCCGGCGGTCGTGCCTCGATGTCTCCGTTCTGAGCTGTTCTGACCTGGTTGCGTCTCTCATCACGCAAGCTTGTTGCGGGATTTGCTGGGGCCGCCACGCGTGCGGCGTTGCTCGCAGCCTCCTAATTACTATTCGGCCACTCTGCTTCCTAAAGCGAGGGTTTGTTCTGCAAGACGGGAGGACTGAGGTGTTAGCAGCAAAAACGATGATTTTGTTCAGCTTGGAGTTGTAGGGTTTTTGGGCCTAAAGTTTTGGGTTCTTCGTGCTTAGGGCCTAGGGTTTTGGGGTTTTGGGGCTCCTTATAGTTAGGGAATGCCTCAACACCCGACAACACCGCCGAAGCGTGAAACATTCAATGTCAAAAATCTTGATCCGGGCATTGAAAGCGCTGCATCATAGATCTCGCCGAAACCCTAACACCACAAAGCCCGGAACCCCAAAAGGGGCCCCAAGAGCAAAACAACCATACTACGCTAAACTTTACACCTCGAAGTCGCACTCAAAGCTCCAAACCCTACGGGACCCTACTATCAAAGCCCATATTCAGACCCTACAGAGGCCCCTGAGAGCTCTAACGTCCCACACTGTATGTCTCTGATTTTTGGACTCGCCGACCTGAGAATTAGGTCCTGAGCTCCGCCAGAGACTCCAATATGAGCTCAGAAAACAAGTTCGAGAGCTTGGGGTTCTAGAGGGTCGAGGGTTTAGGGTATAGTGGTTTCGGGTTTCATGTCGTTTAAGGCTTAGGGTATTGGGTTTATTTTTAGAGGACAGGTTCTGAAGTTTGCAATTTCAGGGCCATGAAGGTACCATAAAGGCCATAGAAGGGTGCTATAGGCCTTCTTTATCAAGGTACTCTTCGAGCTCTATTTCTGAAGTCCTTCGGGTTGCTCAATATCACTATATTCAAGTACACCCCAAAACCAAAATCCAATTATTAAGCCGCCGATACTACAGGGGAACATCAAGGTGTTATATGCATTCTAGGGTACCATAAGGGTTCTGGTGGCTCGATAAGGGGTACTGCACCGCGGCCTCCTGGCTTTTATCCCTAAGCTTAGACCCTAAACCCCTCATCCCCTACACCCTAAACCCTCAACCGTTATTCCCTAAGCGGGAACCCCGAAAGCCTCAAGCCTCGCCCCTCAGAGCCCGACAACCTGGACCCTCAAATCGAAAGGGATCAGGGTTTCGGGCGTTCAGTTTTCGGGTTTCCAGGATTAGGGAGCCCTCAAATCAAGTGATATTGGAGCCTGCCCCGCATCTTCAGAGACGCAGTTCCAAGAACGGCCTCTCTGTGGAACCGTCCAGGAAGCCTCAGCGTCAGGGCCTTGCAAAGAGCATTCAAGTTTAGAGCTCTAGTAGGCCATACTTGTACCCAACTTGCTCGACCCCAACCCAAAGGCCTTTTCAAACCCAAACCACAGCTCATATCTTCGGGCCCTGGAGGGTTTAGAGAGCTGTGACCACTGAGTCCATGGCTCAACATACGCCACATTCGAAGCTTCCTGGACCATTTTCAGTGCCGCTTCCGCCCGCTCCAGCGGATTGCCTCAACACAAACCAGACCCCTCACCAAACCTTGTTCCCTTCAGGGTAGAGCCTTTATTTGGTGGTATACAAGAGTACAAGCGTTCGTGTGTGT
>CAJNDV010032915.1:252-18141 GCA_905221635.1 Symbiodinium sp. CCMP2456
GGGTTTAGGGTTGTTTGTTGTTTAGGGTTTAGGAACAGCAGCCCCCCCCCACACCAGGGCCACCGTAACCTTCCCATCTTCGACGATGTCGATGCAGCACGCCTGGTTGCGGAAAGCAGTGGCCTGGCTCGTACCCATCTGGTGGCCTGAAGAAGTGGGATAAGTACTCTCCAGATTTTCCCAGGTTTAGCCTGTTAAACCAATAATTCTCCGGTTCTTGGAAGCTTTCATCAAGCGCTTATGGGAGGCTTGTTGGACTAATCCGGCACTGATCCGCTAGCAGGGCTTATGAACCGGAGCTCCTAAGATCAAGGCCCTTGCGGAAGGAGGCCATTCACGTGGAGTCTACATCGTTTACCGGCTTAGAACTTGCTCTTCAGCTTCAGGCTTCATAGCTTTGGGGTGGTGTAGGCTGGGGCCTCGATGTAAGCAGTGCAGTTGAGGGACGAGAGCTGCCGGGTTTCCGGGTTTACGATTCATAAAACTCAAAAGCCATAAGCCCTAAGCCCCAAAACCCTAGTTGAACAAAAACAAACCCTGGAGAGTCCGAAAAAGCCTTGATCTGCCTGGTGCAAGCATGAGTCGAAACCCCAAAACCTTGTCTTCACTCCTTACTGCGGGCTCGAGCAGGGCGGTAAAGCATCCATATATAGGGGCCTAGATAATTACCTATGCTGTGTTTTTTTTTGGGGGGGTTCCTTATTATGATTAGAGTATACTGGGCCCCAAAACCCTATTCTAATTATTAAGGCCCCTACATTACTTGCCGTCAGCCTTTGGCTCAACAGCACAGCTTGCAAAGCTGCAGCCGAAGCATGAGCCCAGGCGTTGCAGTCAGTTGCACAATGTCGCACGGCTTGCTTCCTTGTGGAAGCATGGTGACCCAGGGGAGGGCATTCCATTCAAGGGCTGTTTTCTGCAAGCCTTGTTATAAATACCGAAGTTCGTGTGTTTACCATCGCCGAGGAGCTCAGTCACATGCAGACTTGGACATAATCTTGTAGCATATTGTAGCACAGCACGAGACCCAATGAAGGAGGTGTGCGGCACTGGGCTTGAGAGTTGCTCGTGCTGTATGGGCTGCACTTGTTCTGAGCATACTTCGGCTGCAGGTTGTGCATGTGCATTTGCATCGGATGATGCACATGTTGAAGGCTCTATTAACTCTACTATACCCCATCCCGAAGCCCGACGTTGTATGTCCCGAACAACCCGGTCGGGATCTCGCCCCCAAAGCCACGCCAACGCCGTCAACAGCCGGAGGCCTTTACCGATGGCTGCTGTTGTCCATCAGTTGGGCGGCAGCAACTTACCCGAAGACCGCACCTGTGTTGCGGTGCATGCCAATTTCAACATAAGTAGGGCTTTGGGGTATATTCTAGTATAACTACACTGGGGCTCGAAGGACTAATCTCAATAATAAGTTGTTTAGGCGTCAGATATCTTGCCGCAGGCCTGTAAAAAAAGCAGCTTCGAAGTTGAGCATTCCTAAACCCTAAACCCTAAACCCTAAACCCTAAACCCTAAACCCTAAACCCTAAACCCAATTCCGACTCCGACAGTCCTGTCTCTGCCAAGGATGCGAGTGCACCAATGATGGGCCTGGGCACTGCAGCGACAGGCTGGCTTAGGGTTACCTGCAGGCCCAAAAAACATGAGTTTAAGAACCATTATAGAGAAACCATATTAAGAAACCCTACAGAGGGTAGGTTTTTTGGGGCTATAGGTAGGGTGTATAAGATTATAACGTATGAAGTAACTTGTATGATGAACAGCTACAGAAGGTCTGTCGTTTTTGAAGTCACGGACAGCGTATGACTTCCAGCCTGGCAGACGTCTGCAATGCTGCTGGCCTACTTGCAGTCAGAGTGCTGCCGGCAGAATGACTTCAAGTGAAGCTTCAAAACGCAGCTGCAATGAAGTAGTGATGATGGTGCCAGCTAATGGTGGCATTGTAGTGTCGCTGCATCTGCATATCTAGTCAATCTAGCCCTTCTGGCACCCTAAACCCTAAACCCTAAACCCTAAACCCTAAACCCTAAACCCTAAACCGTTACTTCTTTCATGTGCGCACAGAGACCCTTCGGCTCCAGCTCCGTTCCTACACCCGCAGTTCCAGGCGCTTCGTCACCGTCAGGGAGCGAGTTTAACTTGACCACATGGCTGCAGTGGCATCCCAGGCACATGGTGTTTGGGTCGATCAGCAGTTTCTGGGTTGATGGTCCACTTGGAGGTTCATGTGTAGTTATAAGTAGGGTTATGAGTCCCCTAATATGGGTTATACCTATAGTTACCCTACTTATAACCCCACTTAATTATAACTACCCATGAACCTCCAAGCAGTGTAGGTCAGGGTTCACGGCTTCTGTGGCACAGGTGGTGAACAGCAGGAGCCCCGATTGCTGTCAAGCTATTGTGGCTACATTGAAGGGTGCGTCGTCCCCTCTGCCTCGTAGGGCAATATAGTCGAGCTTTTGACGCACTCTGCTGATCACGGAGTCCACCTTTTTCTAGCCTTTTGATGCCACACGGCGTTGATGCGGCCTCCCTTACGGGCTCCGACTAAGAGTCGCAGAGCACCTGAATTCCAGCTTACCTATAGTCTCCATTGTAGTTCCTTTTTCTGTTTAACCAATTCTATAATAAGGATCCTAAAACGTAGCCCCAAAAAGGAACTACAATGGAGACTAAAAAGGTAACCCCTTCGCACCGCTGCAGCCTGCACCTTCGCAGATCGTCCTGCTCCCGGCCTCCTCCCAAACACCCGAGATCCGCAACACCATGCGAAGCCCTTGATGCATCCTAAACCTCATAGCACCCCTGTAACTCCCCGAAAGGCACCCCTACAGCAACTGTAATCTCAGGCTCTATATATCATCCTAAGCCCGTAAGTGCTGCTACAAAAATTTGAAGCACAGGCTCGGAAATTCTCATTTCGAAATCACCACGCGCAACAAGGCACGTCAGGTGATGTTGAATTTTGAGGGTTGGTCAGTTGCTTCGGTTCCGGGTATTTAAAGGGCTGTGGGTGTTTATTTTTGGTTTCGCGGATCTTGCCAGTTACGGCGTCTACTTGATGAGAGTCCCATATTGCCTGAAACCCCAACGCGGCTTTGAAATTTTCTGTTCAGGGTCCTATCTTTGCCTTAAGGCCATACCTGGACCCCACGGAACCTACCTCTTCAGGATTTCCTTATATTTCCTTATATCGGTCCCTGAAAAAAGGTTATTTAGTGTTTGGGGTTTAGGGTTAAGGGTTTAGGGAAGGTTATTTAGAGTCCAGGTAAACCCTAAACCCGTGGAATTCCTTGTAGCGTCCTGCAGTGCTAACATAGGTTCTTGATCGGACGCGCTGGAACCCCTGTCACCATTTTGTTCAGCGCACATAGTCATAGGGACCCAAGGAGCCCGCTCCCATAGAAGAAGCAGTTCACTTAAGGAGTAGATAGTTGGGCCGCAAAAGTAGAAACTATACCATACTATTACTATACTATTACTATACTGCTACTTGGGCCCTTTGGGTAACCGACCCTAAACCGTAACCCCTAAACCCTAAACCCCTAAACCGAAGATGTCTAGAAGTGTTTGCCGCAGCCGCTGGCCTGCATGGGCACTAGAACACCAGTCTCTACTTGGAGGTTCATGGCTAGTTATAAATCGGGTTATAAGTCCCCTAATCTGGGTTATAAATACAGTTACCCTACACATAACCCCACGTATAACTACCCACGAACCTCCAAGTAGGGCTCCACGAACAAAAAGACAAGGTGACTGACCATAGACGGTTTAGGGTTTAGGGTAATACTGCCTTCTATAGACTGACCATAGACGGTTTAGGGTCTAGGGTAATACTGCCTGCTAAGAGCCTTCTTTAGACTTACCATAGACGGTTCAGGGTTTAAGGTAATATTTCCTACGAAGAGCCTTCTATAGTGACACTTGGACCCTTTTGGGGGTATTGCTACACCTAACAGTTGCCTAAGGTAAGACCGATCGGAGGCAACCTAGATATGGGGTCACAAGAAATCATGTCATCCGTGTTTTCAATGTATCTCTGGCAGATTTGGCAAAGTCTTGTTTGAGGAATTCATAAGGCTTAAGCATTGGAGCTATGTCAGCTGAACAGACCTATTGGAGGGGCTGGACAGGAGGCCGCTCCAACAAGTGTGCGAGCCACTGCGATGTGTCGCACTGAGAGCCCAACTCGGCGATTGTTGCCGTGGATGCCTAACCGCTGCAGATCGCGCTGAGGCTTCCGACAACGTCTGGTCTGAGGTGCCGGTGCAGCACCAACGCAGTCAAACCGAGATGACTTCCTACGTCTTAGCACGCTTAGAGGAAGACGCGCAGGAACTACACAGGACGCCAGCAGTCTCTTCATCATAAGCGTGCAGGCCTTGCATCGTGACCTTCAAGACACAGGGGAGTTTCAGAAAATTGGGGGTACCTTATTTTGTGGTCCTTATAATAAGGATCCTATTATTTAGGGTACTATATTAGGATCCCCTATTTTCGGAAACCCCCACAGAGTTTGCGAACTGCCGTCTTCGAGTCCAGGGCAGCCTTGCAGTGAGCATCAGCCGGGTATGCTACCCAAAGGGTCCTAGGTACTGTTATGGGGGATACTTCCCCAATTCATAATAGTAATTCCTATTATAGAAACCCTACATTCTACGATATAGGCACTTAGGACCCTCTGGGCTACGACTGCTTTTAGGGAGCGTCTGCTCCAGGTCGATGTTGCTTGGCACTACGGAGTAGACTGGTATCGTCCTGAACGGGGCCAGTCCGACCGCGTCTTCTCTAGTTTCCATCGTGTAGTTTTGTTGTGAGTTTGCACATCGATGAACCTCGTCTGGCAGTGTCCGAGTTCAGCGTAAGCCCCAAACCGTCCCACTAGCCTATTATTTAAGTAGCTTGGAGCCCTGGGGAGTGTGAAGGAGCCTAGCCAAGTGCGGTAGTAGCAATCTGCGGCCGAGGCGAAGGGCAATAATAAAATCCCTCAGAAGCCGCTCTACGGACTCGGATAATCATATGTGGACTATGTGTGAGATCATACAAAAAGCGGCATATATAAGTCCTTCTACAAGAATACGAACAGTAGTAGCCTTGGCTGCAGCCTGTAGGATGCAAGCACACGTATGTTCATCTACAGGCTGAGTCCGAGGTCTCCTGGTTTTGCCCGTTGGATCCCGTTGGGGATCTCCTTCTTCGGGTGCGCGAGAACTAGATGAAGGTCAGTAGCAAAAATATATGGGCCTTAGTAATTTGGGTGGATGTATTATCCCATATTTATAATAAGGAACCCCCAAAACCCTATTCTAATCATTAAGGCCCCTACATTCGCCCCAGATCAGAGCCTTAGGAAGGTCATCAGCGTCGATCTGCCTGACCCCGGCCCCTGCTGAGCAGGTTGCACAGAAGCTGTTCAACATTGGGATCATGTTGCCCCTGGCCTCAAGCAGAGTTCGCCATGATGCTGCCCTTAGGGTTAAGGGTATTATAGGGTTTAGGGTTTAGGGGCTTAGGCTTAGGGGTTTAGGGTTTAGTTAGGTTTTAGGGTTTAGGGCCTAGGGTCTGGGGGTTGAGGGGTTGTGACAGCCGTAGTGAGAAGAAAACGAAAGCCTCCAGTGTTTTGGCAGCAAAGGCATTCTTTGATCGCGTAGGCGAAAGCAGCCTGGAGCCAGCTGTGCGTTAACATAGAAAGAAGCCTAAATAATCACCTATATTGTTCAATTCCCCGGGGATTCTTATTATACATATATAGTATAATGGGATTCTTATTATAACTATAGTAACTATAGTTTAAATGGGCCCCGAAGCACTATTCTAATTATTAAGGCCCCTACTATAGAACCCCATTACAGATCCCTTATAGAACCCTTTAAGGAACCCTTTAAAGGACCGTATTCTAATTATTAAGGCCCCTACAGAAACACAAATCCAGCAGGAAGCCTCCGAGCCGACACCTGAAACCTTGGTGACCCCATTTGTTCACACCGGCTTTAGGGTTTATAGGGTGTAGGGTTTATGGTGTAGGGTGTAGGGTTTAGGGTTTAGGGTGTAGGGTGTAGGGTTTAGGGTTTAGGGTTTAGGCTAAGGTGTCCGGATCTAGTTCGAGAGCCATAGCTAGTGTTGGGTAGGGTAGGGCTGTTTGGTGTTGTGACATGGGATGATGCCAGTTCATAAAAGTATGGTATTGAGGTTTCGAGGTTAGCCTGAGGATTCGACGGAACTTCTCCTGTTGTGCAGGATGCAGGGTGGATGCTATGCTCAGCTTCGGTTCGAAAGTGAGGCTGAGTAGAACAGCAAACCACCATTCGGTCTTTTGAAGCTGTGGATGGATCTCGAACAGATTGCAAGGGTGGCATACCCCTTTCTACATACACCGCTAGCCTTTCCTTGTGCAATCTTCTTACTTCTAAACGACAACGATGTGCAATAATGAGCTGGGTGCACAAGTGGAATCCTACCCTTGACATGTCACTCCCTTATATCAACTGTTCCCAGGCAGTTTTTGCATCAAGTTATGCTCTGTCCGGGCAGTGGGTGCCAGCGGTTATTAATCAGAAGCCCACCGTCCAGTTATGGTCAACTAACCCAGGATTTACAATTTCGATCAGCTGAACGCGCGGATGGTCTTCGAGGCAATCCGGTCTTGTTTTGGCGCCACTAGTTTGTTCGACAACAGCTCTATACTCGCGATGACCTTACACCTGCCCTGAAGCTTTACATCGTCTTTGAACTTCTGCTGCGCCCCTGACAACCGAAAGTCCGAAATCATCCATTGCGTGGCAGACATGTCATCTGAGTCAGGGCTTCGTGGATGCATCATTGAGGGCATGGGGCTCTTGTTATGCAAAGACTGCAACATGAGTGTGCTTCCTCACTGACCGAAATACTTCCTCAATGCATCCAATCCCCCGCCAGTATGATGCTTTCTGTCCACAGACGCATCCCATGTACCCTAAACCCTAAACCCTAAACCCTAAAACCAAGCCTAAAACCAAGCCTCTGAGGAGGCCTTTCGTCATGACGAGCTCTGTGCCATGTGTCTATGGGGCCTAGCACATGGCCTCTTGAATGAAGCAGGCCACAGAGGCAACCAGAGGTACCTATAGTCTCCATTGTAGTTCCTTTTTTTGGTTTAACCAATTATATATTAGGAATTTATAAGGTATCCCCAAAAAGGAACTACAATGGAGACTATAGGTAGTTTCTACCTGGCTGTACCCGGGTGAAGGTTTCAGGGTTGATTCTGCGACTACCAGAGTGCAATGGTCTAAACCTAAGCCCGAACCCAAAACCTCAAATGACGAAGAGCGTAAATAAGGAGGGGCAATGTGCAGTGCAGACTGCGCGTTGCACATGCCTACACCCTGAAGCTCATAAACACCATGCCTTAAACCTTTGAGCCCTGCCTTGCGAGAGGCCCAAAAAGCCCTACAAGCCCCAAGCCCGAAACTAAACTTTACCAGCCTTCAACTGGAACCCATACTCCCCATAAGCCCTAAAACTCTATAAGCCCAAGAGCCCAGTCAACAACAACTTTCTCTACCCGAACCTACTTGGAGGTTCATGGGTAGTTATAAGTGGGGTTATAAGTCCCCTAATATGGGTTATAACTATAGTTAGCCTACTTATAACTCCACATATAACTACCCCCTAAACCCTAAACCCTAAACCCTAAACCCTATAGAACCCTTTAAAAGGAACCCTTAAAGGAACCCCATAACTCCACTTATAACTACCCATGAACCTCCAAGTACACCTTCTCCCGAACACCCCCAAGTCCGACGTCGTAAACCCTAAAGCCCCACTTGGAGGTTCAGGGCTTGGGGTTTAGGGCTTATAACCCAAAGTTCAGGGTTTGGGGCTTGGGGTTTAGGGATTATAACCCAAAGTTCAGGGTTTGGGGCTTGGGGTTTAGGGATTATAAACCAAATTAGGGGACTTATTACCTACTTACTTGCGGCTACCCATGAACCTCCAAGCAAACCCGATAGAAGCCCCGGAGCCCTGGAGCCTTTAGCCTAAACCCTAAACCCGACTACCAAGCCCTGTGCCCTCAACCCTGAGCCCTGAACCCTAAACCCCCAAAGTTTAGGGTTTAGGGTTTAACGCCTACCCCCCTAAACTCCAAACCCTGAACCCAAACCCTAAACTCTTTGTTGCCACGCCAGTGGATTCTGCCGGTAGTGCAGTGAGGTGACTCGGAGCAGGCGGAAGAAAGGAGTTCTAAAGCAAGCAACCCAGACCTTCCAATATCCCTGCATTAAGGAACATATATACCTTTCAATTATAATAGGATCCCTACTATTTACGGTATATTCCTTCATTACGAGATATTGGAGGGTCTGGCAAGCTTGAGCCTAAACCCTAAACCCCAAACCCGCACATAAACCCTAAATCCTTAGACTCTCAACCCTAAACCCTAAACCCTTAACCCAAACTAGAGCCTAAACCCTAAACCCTTTGAGCCTGAGGTTTCGGTCCCACCCTGAATGCACCGGTGAAGTCCGCCGAGGAGATGGGGTCCGGCCTGGCCGCCGCAAGGTCGATTTTCTTTCCTCGGGGGAGGGGATGTGGGCCCTAAACCCTAAAAAGTGCAAGAAAGAGCACAAACCCTAAACCCTAAACCCTAAACCCTAATCCCCAAGTTTGAGGTTCCTTTGAGCCGGTCCTATACTGTCACCAATAATAATAGTAAAGGGTTTCTGAAAGGGATGTTAGGAATTCTGTACATGGGAGCCGAGGATTTCTCTGGGGGGGTAGCTACTCCGAGGGTCTACCCTAACCCCCAAACAACTTACTTTTTTTGGACTTATATAAAGAAATCATAATAAGGAACCCTTAAAAGGTAGGTTCTTTGGGGTCCAGGTAGGGGTTGCGGAGCTTGGGGGTTTGGAGCAGGTCTGGGTCTGAGATACGTCGGGCCCCGAAATAGGGGTTTCCGAAAATAGGGGGGTACCTTATTTTGGGGTCCTTATAATAGGGATCCTACTATTTGGGGTACTATATTAGGGTCCCCTATTTTTGGGGAACCCCCGAAGTAGCCCCAAGCGGGTGCTATGCCAGCCGTACAGTAGAGATTCGAAACAGCCTGGGGATTCTGAGGACCCCAAACTGGGTTCTTGTTAAGGGATTTAATTTAAGTTACCATAATAGGGAAACCATATTATTTACTATAGATCCCTGTTATGGTAACTTAAATTAAATCCCTTAACAAGAACCCAGCAAAACCCTAGCCCCTAGACCCTAAACCCCGCAACTCTAAACCCACTGACGGATCTACAGTGAATCTAGAGGTTGAGGAGAAGCGGGTTGCTCGGGGATCTAGGGCTTCACCTAGGGTCTTTATTGCAATTCCTTCTGCAGTCACCTTTTTAGGATGCGTAATAGCCTAAATTACGTAACGGGTTAAACCCAAAAAGGAACTGCAAAATGGAGACTAAGTAGATTTGAGGGATCTAGAGTTCTGGGAGTTTGATGAAACCCTAAACCCCTGAACCCCTAAACCCCTATAAACCCTAAACCCTAAGTTTCATGGTTTCTGAAGAACCCAGAGAGCCCAATACCCCCTAATTGAGGAAGATACCTTAAATCATAATATCAAGGCCCCCTATAATTTAAGGTATATTCCTTAATTAAGGAAGATACCTTAAATCATACTATCAAGGCCCCCTACAATTGAAGGATATCTAAGGTATAATCCTTAATTAAAGGGTATTGGGCTCTCTGGGAACCTGGAAGTCTCGAAGTTATAAGTCCCCTGATATGGGTTATAATTATAGTTACCCTACTTATAACCCTACTTATAACTATACCCATGAACCTCCAATTCAGGGCTTCACGGTGGAGCCTTGGGTTTCGAGTTTCGGCGGGGTTTGATTTTGAAGCCTTTTTTGTCATTGCCTCTACTATTTTTGGGTGGCTCCTTATTATAAGTATAATTAGCCTATAAAAGGATCTCAAAGCCCTATTCTAATTATTAAGGCCCCTATATTAGATGGGAGGTTCAGGGGCTTAGGGCTTGTGGTGGAGATTCGTAGGTTGGGGGGTTTAGGGATGAGTTGATGAAGCTAGGGAGGCTGTCAGGTTTTGTGTTGAGGAAGCAAGTCCGCGTCCGTTGATGTTATTTCTGTAGTTTCAGCTGTTTGAGTTTGCTGCTTTGGGAGAGCAGCAGGGGGGGTTGGCATCTAAGGGACTAGCTTAGTGAGATTAAGGTTGACAGCTTAGAGTGGGTGACGGTGCTAGGATCGAACTCCTGTGGAAAGATTGCACGGACTGCCGCGAAGTCGAGTATGTTTCTGGAAGGTGAGTTCGGTTTTCTTTCGCTCGCCCTCGGAGCATCAGCAAAAGTCCAGCAAAGTCAGGCCTAGAGTTCAGGATGTGGGAAGTTCTCGAAACTAGGATCCAGTTTTCCGTCCCAAAACTCGCAGGGCACCCTTATAAAAAGGCCCCTACAAAGGCACCCGGATTTAGAGTCCCCAAATGCCTGCAGTCAGACTTATAATACCCTAAACCCTAAACCCTAAACCCTATACCCTATAATATAGGCATTCTCTCGAAATCTCCGGCCCGGAACCTGAAGCTCGAGATCCAGCCCTAACCCTTAACATCAAAATCGCCCAAGGGTTTAGGGTTTAGGGGTTTAGGGTTTAGGGTTTAGGGAAAAGCCGTATCTAGTAGGGTCTTTGGGCCCAAAAGCCTTAAAAATATGAGTCCTTGGAGGGTAAGGGTAACATGTTCACACGGTCCTCCCTGTCCTCAACCCTCAAACTCTAATTAATTTTCTCAACCCCTCAGGCCGTATCAAGCCCTATCAAACGCCTACACCCCAAACCCTTAATCCCTATAATCCGCTACTCCCCCAAACCCTGAACCGTCAGGCAAGCTCTGCGCCTCCTGAACTCGCATGAACTCAACTACACAGCCAAGGAGGAGTTCTCAAGGGTTCTGGCCATTAGTGTCCCAGAGAGCCCAAGACCCTTTACTTGAGGAGTCTACCCTCAACCATATTATAAGCCCTAAATTCGACAATATTAAAGTATATTCCTTAGTTAACGGGTTCTCACCATGGTGTTCTGCACCATGGCCCCCGTTGTGGTTGCTGTGGCTGCGTTGAGGGTTTAGGGGTTTATAGAGCTTAGAGACTTACTTAGCGCTGCATCGAGCTGCTCCGCATGTGCTTTGAAGGAGGTTCTGATTCAGTCCATGGTCACGCGATACCCAGACCCGCCCTCTGGCAACATCACCGTGCAGATGGCAAGTAACAGGAAGTATGCCTCTTTGCTGGGCAAACTGAGACAAGACGAGAGCTTGCAACCTGACGCCGATCTCAAAGTCTTCGAGGCAGAAGCTCTGATGATACTGCTCTGCACACCAGATGAATGGCACTTCTATGAGTCAAGAGGAGACAGTGCACCTGCTGTAGCCAGGCCAGAGACTCTGGAAAGTACTAAGCTGCTTCAGGAAGCCCTGATAGCAACGAACCAGACACATCCGTATGCGCAGCATATGTTGTGCCTGAGGCTTCAGCCGAGCAGCTTTTGTTTTCCGTGATGGTTCATCGAACCGAACTTGATTGTCGACATAGTGACACAGTTCATACTGGCACGATTGCTCTGCTCAGGATACATAGCACGGAGATGTCCAACAACGACGTCCATGCTGCTCTCCCTGCAGCCCATGATCTGCTGGCAAACACTGCCAAATTGCAGGATCAGCACCTCCAGCACATGACCAGCCACACCTACCTCCGCGCTGGCTACTACCACAAGGCCCTGATGAGCAACATCGTGGCTGTTGGCTGCTCGTCTTGCGTGGCATGAACTAGCACCAACCCAGTCACGTAGTCTCTTCGCACCTTTGTGCTTACAGCTGAAGTCCAGCCACTTTTCCTGTTTTTTTAGGCCTCCCTGCGCCCGTGCCAACCCTGCAAAAAATGTGAAACCCCAAACTACGCAATGAAACTTTGTACACGCCCGAAACCAACAGATCCTCAAGCTTAAGGTACCGACTCGACCTACTTCAAGAACGACTGGATGCCCTATGGTCCCGGTCACAACTCTGCCTTCCTCGTCGCTTGCGCCCTCTGGGCTGGTGACCGAGCTGCGGCTTACAAGTACGTCAAGGCCCTAGGGTTTCGGGCTAGGGAGTCCGCGTCATGGTGCTGTTGAAGGGCCTTCTACTACAAATTAAGTACGTATATGGTGCTAGACTGGCTATTTCTCCTGGTCCCAAATCTGGAAGACTCCCCAACATCTCCAACTGCAGCCATTTTCGATGTTGTCCCAGGCTTCTGCATAGAGAAACTTCCTCCAAAACCGCATGCACTATGTTGTTCCATTGCACGCCGAGCCCTCCGAAATCTCCCCCTTTCCCCTGCTTGCTGGCCATTGTCACTACCTGTCCGCAGTCCTGGACCTACAGTCTTACTAACTCTGACATTCCCTGTCAGGTAGTCCAGCAGGTTTTCGAGCGGGTCCCGGAGCAGGCAAGAAGCTCGCTTTTGGTTTTATGTGTGTGTGTGTGTCGAGCATCCTGGCAAAAGAAGAGAGAGCCCTGTGTACATACATGGATAGAACACCCAAGCTTCTGGGGATGCGTGCAAGATACTCGGATGCTTCGCTTTTGCTCGTGTGGCAGCGTGCTGCATTCCCCCAGGCCTTGAGACGCAGAGCCATTCACTCGCCTCGTTTCGAGTACATCAGAACAGAAGTGGTGCCGTGTTTCTGAATCTTTCTAGTAGTGCTATCCTTCCCTTGTATTCACACGTGTTTACTCTCGGTACCCACTTCGCCAGTCGCTTCTGGCATGCTTCCGGTTCTCAGTACTTCAAACTACCAGGCAATTGTTATTCATAGTCCTGGTGTTTGTCGGACCTGTTGTTGCTACTGCCGGGAAGCGGTGCAACAACTAGTTCATTCCTACGGTAAATGTCTCTGCTAAATGCAGCACTCTCCCATGTCATGGTTTTGGGTCTTTGGGCTTTTTGATAAGGATTTGGAGCTTGCTTTGCGTCCTTTTTGCCCTTCCATCAACGGAGACTTTTCCGGAACCGACTCGGATCTTACAGGCCGACTTCCCAGATGGGAGCATGGCGTGGAACTACCCGATGATGGCCGCTTGTTCTTGTGATGCCGCAAGCTTACTTAACATATCTTAACCACACAAATGCTGCACGCCCTTGACACTGAACACCCTGAAAATCATCATGGAGCCTCATTCGGATCCCAAACCCTGAACTCAACCAAAATACGGCCGAGGTAGCTCTCCGCTTCGGAGATTTCGACCTCGTCGAGGGCTTGGAGAAGGCAAGCGTGTGTCTACTTCTCAAGGTTCCGGCAATGAGCTTCAACACTGAGAGCCAGTAATTCTAGAATATGTTTTTTGCAGCTCGTTCCAACTAAGTTAGAAGACTCGAAGCAGCTTCCACCAACTAACCTGCAGACCAATCCGCTGTCGAAAATTTGATGTGCGCTTCCACCGGCCTGCAGTATCTTGTGCCGGCTGTAAGACCAGGACGACAGAGCTCTGGACCTCAAATCCTATTTACGGAAAGATCCGGCAAATTCTGTAGAGTCGTCGGCAATGTGAAGGCCCGAATGCTCCGTCTGACCTTCTTCGACGGAGCTTTCGACGGCAGGATATGCATAACCCGGCGCAGGCTATTCCAGCAGGGTTTGCCAGCAAGTGGATCTACGGAGGCCGGTCTCGAACGGGTCTACCTTGAACCTATGTTTTCGTAGGTTCTCGATTAATGTAGACCAACCCAATAATATAGCAAGTTTTTTTTATGGGGCCCTGCACAACAGTGTGTTTTGGTAGGGCAAGGTAGGGTTTAGGGTCTACGGCTTTACGCATGGCGGGCTTCGGGCTTCGTTTGGCAGGGTCTCTCGTGGACCCGCTTCGTGAGCCCTAAGAGTCTCGGCTCCCGGCTCGGTAAAAAGCTGGGTTTAGGGTTTAGGGTCTAGGGTTCAGGGCTGGGGGTGTAGGGTTTAGGGTTTGGGGTTCAGGGTTTAGGGTTGGTTTTCGCATGGGCTTGTGCTGAATCAGGGTTTGGAGGGGTTCTTCGGAGCGAGCATGGTTCCAGAAGAGTGACAAAAGTAGTAGTAGTAGCCAGCAGCATTGTCTTCAATCCTGCACTACAGCCACTTCTGCAAATCTCTTCCCTATACGAAAAGCCCAGATGCCCACTTGACATGCGTGCATTTTCAAGACCCAAACCGAAAAACCCTAAAATGCCAAAACCTGCAAGCCCTACAAAACGTTTGAAAACGAGACTGGAATTCTAGTCGGTTGTTTTATACAACCTGGAACCCGAAAGTCAACATATATATATATATATATAATAACCTTAGGTAGCAGCAGCTGTCGATGTCCAGGCCACCTGCTGATGCACTACAGCCGTGCAGTGGCAGAGGCATGGTCGAGCAAGCTTTCAAGGATCTCAGAAAAGCAGTTCAGGGTTCGGGGTGCAGGTAGGGGGTCCTAAGTGTTTCAGGGTGTGGGGTGGTGGGATTAAAGCAGAGGGTTATTAGCAAGAGAGAGAGAGAGAGAGAGCAAGACCTCTATTTCTACAATGAGGACCCTGCATAGGGGAGCTACAACGTTCTGAAACAGCAAGACCACTGCTACGCAGTGTTCTTCGAAGGCCCAAGTAAGAGGACAGACGACATGGAGTGATAATGAAGGAGTGTTCCACTCCGGTGTCTTTAGAGTTTTTGGGTTGGGATGTTGTCGCACGGATTTGGCTCTTGGTTGGTATGTACCAGTAGGGCAGTAGGATGCGGGGTGTAGAGAGGTGTGAAGTGCTGGTGGGCTAGCATTTGGGGTTCCAGCTTTGGTGCTTTCCGGTGTATTCATGGTTTCAGGTAATTCTATCTCCGGCGCCTTTCGGGAATCGCTGGCAGAACTTGACGTTTTCTAAGAGAGTTTAAGAGGAGTTTACAGGATTGGCTTTGCGAAGTGTTGCAGTGTTTGCTGTAGTGGCATTGTCTGATCATTCGTCAGTAATCAGCATTAGCATAAGACGTGTGGTGGAGAATCTCCAACTTCAGAAGCATTGTTATGTTACCAGAGTCGTTTTCAACCGTCTGCTTTGCCACTACGTCGCTCCTTCGTTTGGGGACCGTTAAGCCTGCTGCTGCATCTATGTTGGTTCTGCTGCTGCGGCTCCGATCACAGCGGAATCTTAAGGGCCTCGGCTTCCATAAAGTAGGGGCCTGAATAATTAATTTAAGATAGGGTTTTGGTGGGTCCTTGTTTTCGTTATAGTTATGGTATAATATGCTCCCAAACCCTAGCCTTACTATTAAGGCCCCTATATTGCTGCCTCGAAACTCGAAACGCCCTAGGCCCGGAAATCGCCGATACCCTAAACCTCTGAAACCCTGGATCCTTCCAGCCGCACGACCTACGAGTATCCATCGCAATCCATGTTAATTAGCAACCTTTATATGGGGAGGAACTACCCGAAACCCTATAAACACACGAGGGAGGAAACCCTATAAACCCTAAACCCCCTAAACCCTATAAACCCCTGCAGCCACAAACTCTTCCTTTGCAGGCGCACCTGGGTCGCTTGGACCCGGCGCGGGAGCACCTGACCCAGCTTCGGCCACCTGCTTGCAGACGGGTATAGGGCTTGGAGCTTCGCGTATAAGGTTTAGGAGTTTAGGGTTCCGGACTGTGGGGGTTTAGGAGTTTGGGGTTTAAGGTTTATGGGTTGAGCTTTAGGGTTTGGGGAATTAGGGTTTATGGGTCAAAGGTTTATAGGGTTTTAGGCTTCAGGGGTGGGGTGTTTAGGGTAGAAGGGAAGTAGTGGTTCAGGGGTTTAAGGTTTAAGGTGTAGCGGCTTTGGGGCTGTAGGGTTTCGAGGTCTAGGTATTTGGGAGTTCCGGGTGGTAGGGTTTGGGAGTTTAAGATTCGAGGGAGTCCAGGGCTTTCAGGTTAAGAGTTTCAGTAAGGTTTAGGGTTTAGAGCTTTGGGTTTTGGGGCTGCGAGTCCACGCTTTTTTGGGCTTGCGACTGTAGGGTTTAGTTTACCCGAAGTTGCTGGGCTTAGTATTCAGGCTCAGACGTGCGCAGGGTGTAGGGCTCCGAGTGGGGAGCGGAAGGGTAAATGCCTAGGCTGATTTATTGATGGGCTCGAGTTCAGTTCGCATGTTTTGTTCCTTGTCCCATTGCAATGAATGCTTTCAAGTGCCACGATCAGAATGAGTGTTCCCACTTTGGCAGGTATTAGGAGAGTGTTTGCCACACCTGTTGTGACAGGCATTGCATCGCTCACTTTCTTGCAGTCTTGCTGAAATCAAACTATTTACTGAAGCTTGTGTTTGCATTGTTACGTGCTTTGCATGTTTGTGTTTGCACAATGCAGTGTTTGATATTTCCTTCCTCAAGCGCTATTTTCGCTACTTTGATTGTTCCTCGCTTGGCAAGTACGGGAGACAGTTGTGCACTCAACCGACCATCTTGCCTGCCAGGATTGCTGACGGTTGCAACGGGTATATTGTGATAAGTGGTACTTAGTTTCCTGCGGTTCTGATGGGGGTCATGTTTAACGGTAGCTTAGCGCTTGGCGTACTCTTCCCAGGCATCTTGCAGGCATCCCCGTCTGCCGCGACACCAAAGATAGGAGCCTCCCTTACGGGTCAGACCCTAAGCCCTTCAAGTCTATGTTGGTACCCCTCTTCCCGCAAGCTCCGCTCCCCCTAAACGAGTGTGGCAGGACACAGGTTTCGGTTGTAGGACACCTGCAAAGGCTGCTCATGCCAACAATCGTGGCGCAAAATGCACAGACTCTCGGCTGGCAGCTGGCCGATGGGTTCAGGCACTCGGTGGTTTCTGCTGTCAGAGAGGCGGTCGAGACTTTTTGCGGTCAAACTAGTTCGGCAATTAAATAGAAGGGTTTGATTCCTGGCATGGCTGTCAGGGCAAACGAACCCGCGGTCCAGCACAAGAATCTCATAGGCAAGATTGTCACATAGAGCCGTCAGTCATGCTTAAGAACTTCTCTCAGACGAAGCATGGAACAGCGGACCTTAGAAATCAAGCCACGGCTCGCTGTGGCTACGCAATGGCTGGGCTTCAGCCCCAACATCCTACCTGTGGCTTATGGTGTGGACTGGCATGTTGTCGCATGTGATGTCGGTCTCTGTCTCTATATTTTTCCCAGGGCTTCAAGTATACAAACAGTACTTGCTTTGGAGTCTAAAGTCCACGGATAGCCTGCTTTGGGCTATTGGAAGTTCCAGGGATTTGCATGGCCTATATAAGTATAGAAAGACCTGGAAGCTTTGCTTCTAGCCTTAGGTATGGTAACCTTTCGAAGATTGCGAACGACACCGCCTCCGCAGTTCTAGCATCTCGCCTTGAAGATGGACTTTCGGGCTTAAGATTTGGAGATGGGCTGCCGTAATACTACTTTGCATTATTAACACAATACTTTATACTACAATTAAAGTATATACGACTAACATACTAGAGCATACGTGTCAAGAGGTGTGGGACGTAGTGCAGTGCAAGATATCTGGGTCGAGTCATTGGAGTTTTTGTCAGGGATTGCAAGTTCCAGGCAACCCCACCACGGCTTCGCGGGCTTGCTTACAGCCAGCATGCTACATGTTAGTGTTTGGGATCGCCTTCCAATACATAGCTTGCGGTTCTGCCATCACCTGGCATCTATTGCCGAAGCTGCCAGCATTGAACACTAAACCCCAAAGAGGCTTGCACCTCCTGGGCTCTAATGTGCTCCCTGCAGTGGGACTCCGTCTGCTTGGCTTGTGGCCATAGGGCCAGAGAGCCAAATACCCCTTAAATAAGGAATGTATCTTAAATTATAGGGGCCTTAATATTATGATTTAAGGTATATTCTTTAACT
>CAJNDV010032915.1:20648-37952 GCA_905221635.1 Symbiodinium sp. CCMP2456
ATGCTGAGACATTCTGTGTTTGCGAGTTCTCCTGAGCATGGTGTGGAAGCCCAGTCGTGAGAGCTGAACTTCTGCGGGCTCGGATATTCAGGCGATTGCACAAGTCCTGATGCAAAAAGGGTTTAGGACTTCGGGAGAAGAGTGGCGTTTGTCTATCAGAACGTCCAGGTTGCTGCAACATGTTGGTATATATATATATATACATATATATATATATATAGAAAGAAAGTCCATGATTTCTTCGAACCAAGGAGGAGGCAGCAACACGCCTGAAGTCTCACGCTCTCACGCTGTTAACAACAGCTACTGTAGCTTGATTTTTGCCAGTTGAACTACCAGGAATTACTTCTTTAAGTTGGAAAGCATCAAACTGTGCACACTAGTTCTGAGTATCTTTGGCTATTGCTGAACCTCCGAGAGCCAGTGCCCTAACACCACATATAGGCAGTATCTCGTAGTACCGACGACTTTGTCATAAACCCGACCTGCACCCGTAAAACCTAAGCCAGAAAGAAAAAGAGCCCTCGCCTGACCTGCCCAGGCTTGTGGCAGGGAGAGCCTCTCAGGCAGAGACAGCAGCACGTCCGAAGTGGCCAAGGGTTTCGGCTCAACGTCTATAGGTTCTGTAGGGTTTAGGGCCTAGGGTCAGGGACCAAATTAGGATGGATTGCCGATCGGTTCTGTAGGGTCTTTCCTACAGTCTGGGGTCAGGGACCAAGATATCGGTTTCCACGCCAAGGAAGATTTGAAGAGTCCAAAGATGTCCAGAGGCAATGCCTCTTGTTCTCGCGATTAGTTCCAGGCGTGGGCGTGCCCCTTTACCCTGTTTCCCTCTGACGCTAGCCCTTTGGATGAGTATTACCGGCTGAAACCATATGACACAATTTCTACAAGCCTTCAGAACAATGGTCAAGATTCCGAGGCCTCTCTCACATGTGCCACATTTTTTAGTGTTTGGACCGAAAGTTCTTGGCTAAACGGTCCTATGCTGCGGTTTAGGGTTGATACGGCTTAGGCAACCTACTCTGAAATTCCAGGCAAAGTGTGCATACACGCCCATAACCCAGAATGCCCCTAAACTTCTCTTCACTGCGCATTTAAACCTTGACCGTCTTCGTGATTCTTCGAGAGAAGCGGCACGAAAGCCGCCATTCTTAGTCTCATTTGCGGGCATGCGCGCACGCGGGCATAGGCCAGGCCAGGCTAGTCGCAAGCAGTGGGGCTCCCTCTGGTGCTAAGTTGATGCTCTTCAAACCTCAATCGCAAGCAGTGTCTCCCTAACACATGAAGTGAATGTGCAACCTACGGATGGCGGCCTGGTATATGAGTGTACTTCGAGACACTGGCCCGAAAAGCGGGAACGTCGCTGAGACAGTGAAAGCGCTTGTTGTTTTGTTGATGCTATAGTGAATCCCAGAAAGTTGGAACAGGGATTTAGGATACTTAGTGCTGGGGTCCCCTACACTTTATCGTAAGGGCGTGCGGGTACTGATGGCTTTTACTTTATGGGATTCTTTGGGCGGGTGCGTGTTTTTCCACGACACTGCTGGCCTTGTGACTTAGGCTTAGTGGATTTCTTAGCCGAGCTACTCGTAAGCTCTATAAGTGAGTGCTGAAACCCTCAACACCCTGTAAACCCTAACCCGTGAACGCAAGGCCTAAACCCTAAACCCGAGTGTGAGCGCTGAAACCCTAAACCCTAAAGGTACACCCTGCACACCCTTAACTCCTAAACCCTAAACCCTAAAGGTACACCCTGCACACCCTAAACTCCTAAACCCTAAACCCCAAAGGTATTTCGGGCCGCACTGCACGGCCAGTCCTTCCACGCCGAGCCTCATTGTGGCTGGGCGCTCCTGGGCCTCCGACAAAGTTGCTCGGTTGAATGCAACATTCAGCAAAGTTCACGGCTTAGGTTCTACTAGGGCTCAGAGCAAACGTAGGTTTAGGGTTTAGGATTTAGGGTTTGCTAATTAGTGCATTGCAGTCCCTGCTCAAAAAAGGATTGAGAGAGGGTTCTATAGGATTCAGGGCTCACCAAACATAGCGCAGTCAAGCGGAGCTTGCTCTTTGCAAGTATGAAGCACGACAACCAGAAGGTAGTAGTCGTCGTCGTTGTCGTCGCCGTATTGGTCGTCGCACTAGTAGCAGTACTAGGAGTACCTCGGTGGATCCTAGCCATGCAGCAACCTGTCCGCAAAATGGTACTGAGATCCAGGGTCCAGGTATCACCTGTAGGAGCCACACCAGCCCAATCTGCAAACCGTAAACCCTCGAACCCTACACCCTGCGACCCTAACCCTCAAGACCTAAGCCCTTGAACATTGGCCCTTGTGTGGCAACAATAAACCCCAAAATGAACATTCGTCCCACTGAATCTACTAGCCGAGGCCTTCAAGCCCAGGGCGGGCACGAGGATGAGATCAAGGAGCTCCCTTTACTAGACCATACTAGACCCCATAAATTCAGGGTTTAGGGTTTTAGGGTTTGGGGTTTTAGGGTTCGGTACCTAGTATTCGGAACCATATACCGCCGTTCGAGGCTGCAAGGAGGGTCCTGCGCCTTCCCACGTTGATTCGGCTTAGGTTTTATAGGGATTTAGGGTTGGGTGTCTTGGGTCGACGTATGGTGGTTCAAATTTAGGGCTTCAGGGTTTAGGAGAATATCTCGCTGCAGACATGAGGGTCGGTAAGATGTACATCAAACATCGACTGCTTCTAAGTATCCATAGGTCTCGTAATGCTCTACCACCCGGTTTGCGTGTGTTTTTGTTTAGCAGCTACCGAGGTTTCCCCGCAAAGCTCGCATCCTCCCGACTCCTACCGGGCAGCTTGTTTTCTGCTTAGGCTTGCGGGTAGCAGTGCGGTCTGCGAGCCCTTGTTTAGGGTTTTCGGTTTAGGGTTTAGGCCCCCTAAACCCTAAACCCTAAACTATGACACCCCCTCCCATCCAGGCCTTGCGACGCGAGATCCAAGCTGTTTGGAAATGGTCTGATGTGCCATTGAGGAGCTGCGTCGTTCGCTTTGGCGTTCAGGGTTAAGGCTTTAGGGTTTGGTCCATTTCGGAAACCCTGAGCCCTAAACTTTTGAACCCTAGACCCTAAACTTTTAAACCCTAAACCCTAACCCCTAAGCCCTAAACTTTTAAACCCTAAACTTTACCCTAAACCCTAAACCCCTAAACCCTCAAGGCGGGTTTAGAGTTTAGGGGTTTAGGGTTTTAGGGTTTAGGGTTTAGGGCACAAAGTTTGCGTTCGGGCTCAAAAGGTTCAGGACTCATAACTTCGATGCTAGTTCGAGCTCCATGTCGTCTACAATCTACGAACCCTAAATCCTCAACCCGGCTCATGTGTAAGATTGTGTCGTCTCTCGGAGTACAGCGTCCTGAAGAATTAAATCCTTCGCCGCAGCCTACGTTCTTGACTTCGAAGCGTCCACACCAAATCCCTTAAGCTCAAGACACTGAGACTCTGTCCCTAAGGTTGAAAACGCTACAGCCGAGGCACATAGTAGTAGCCCACCGAACGCCCCTCAAGCCTTCCAGACCTTGCTGAGACCAAGCAGCGCAGGACTCCGTCCCTAAACCCTAAACCCTAAACGCAGGACTCCGTGCGCACAGATGGACATTGGTCCGATGAAGTCTTTGCCCATACTGCTCTGAACGAGTTTCCGGTTTAGACTTCAGGCTGGCTTGTGTTTTTTTGGGGTGTTTTTGGTTTGCAAGTTTAGGGTTTAGAGCTTTAGAGTTTGAAGTTTACAGTTTCTAGTTTAGCATTCAGGTTTCGGCGTTTAGAGTTTAGGGCGCCTGAGTGCCCTGGAGAGAGAGAGAGTGTGGGTGCAATGCCCTTCTCTTGACTGTGTGGAAGAAGAGAGAGTGTGTGTGCGTGTGTGCGTGTGTGTGTGTGCGTGTGTGTGTGTGTGCGCGTGTGTGTGTTTGGGGTGTAAGGCTTTTACATCTCAAACACGGATGAACGGCTTTCTTTCGTTCCAGAGGTTCCAAAATCCTCCAATGAAGAAGGAAGGCGAGTGAAGGAATCCCGCAACGTAAGAGCTCAGACTACCTAAGGTATGAAACCAATCAGAATCATGACCCTACCAGAGAAACGCTGCAAACCCGATAATCCGATAAGCACTATACAGTCTATACACCCTATGAGCCCTGAAGCTGCAACTTGCCTTCAGCAAGGGGGTTTTGTGCCCTTCGCATCGGAAGCATCAGGCCGCAAAGCTCCGTCCCATTTGGGAGTTTCCGAAAATTGGGGGTACCTTATTTTGGGGTCCTTATAATAGGGATCCTACTATAGGTTACTATATACATTAGGGTCCCCTATTTTCGGAAACCCCCATTTGTTTTTGAACAGTCACTCCATGGCTAGGTGGGTCCTGGTACTTCTCGACGTAGATTTCTTACATCGGAAGCGAAAGAGGTAACCAGCCTTTTCGAGTCGTGCTGGAGCAAAACTGCACCCTAAACCCAAACTGCACCGTCTCCGGTCAGATAGAAGCATTGAGATCTCTTGCGGGATTCTCTTTGGCCATGGCCACAGATATGCCCTGATCTCGTACACAGAGCTTCAGCCATAAAGCCTCGGATGTTCGGTTTGGGGTTTACAGGTTGAGATCTCCGTTTTTAGGGTTTAGGAATTTTACGCTAGACTCGAGCCCAGTAACAAAAAGGAATCTATAGAGTAGCCTGCGACGTTCTGGGTTCGGACCTGGGAGCTTTCCCTTAAATGCCATCCTTTTATCGGCAGCAAGTTCTCCAGGGCTGCAAGTGTTGGGTTGAATTAAGCATGTCCTCGTCGTCCTTTTGCGGCTCTCTGATGACTTCCCTGCACAGAGTTGTGAAAGCCGCCCACATGTATAGACAGACCAGAGATGGCTTTAAACCCGAGTTGAGACTTGCTCAGCATCGTCCACAGTTTTAAAAAGGCCGCGCGATGTTCACAAGTGCGTGCACCGTATGCGTGGGACTCATATAATATAAGTCGTGGGAAGTGTCTATCCCCCAACACCCTGAAGCATAAGCCCTAAACCTTAAACCCTAAACCCTTCAATCCTAAACCCGAGTTTGGGTTTGAGGTAGTTTGTTTAGGGTTCAGGGTTTGAGGTATGTGGGGGTCCTGAGATTTCAGGAACTGCTGCACTTCACTACGGCTCCCAAACCCTAAGCCCTATTATCGGGATGAGGGTAAGGAGCTTAGGGTTCAGGGTTGCTACAGGTCTAAGGTTCAGGTCTTCCACAGTTGTCGGATATGTTGGCCCCTAAACCCGCAAACACGAGACCCTCGCCACTAATATAGAAGCCTACACCCTAAACCCTAAACCCTAAATAGTTACCAATATCCTTCCTGAAGGTTCCTCCTTATAGTTCTGCTACAGAGGAGGCCCAACCCGGGTACTAGTGATGAAAGCTCCTACATATGTGTAGTTCTCTAAATTAGGGTCCCTTTTGGGAACCTTCTTATACCCTTTTTGATAAGGGTGCCGTACCATATTGGGGACCTAAGAAGGGACCCTCATTTCGAGAGCTACCCATATGATGATATGTGGGCCCCTAAACCCTAAACCCTAAACCCCTAAACCCTAAACCCAAAACCCTAAACCCTAAACCCTAAACCCTAAACCCTATGTGGGCTCACGGCCCAGATGACTGGCTACTGGCCCTTGATGGAGATCCGCAGCCTCTGCGGAAGTGGCTGCTGTTGCAGCCTGATCATTTCAGGACCTCTTCTGGGGTGGACTCCGGTGGGACTTAGCGAGCTTTCCTAGGTTTTTCGGAGGCATGCTTTAGGGTTTAGGAGTTTAGGGTTTAGGGTGTGGGGTACTGAGAGTTTTCGATTCTTTCAGGTCTGTCGCAGCCTTGCCTGCAGTCTGAAAAACGAGATCGAGTTGTCAAGGTAGTCTAGTGGCCTCAATAGGTAGAATAATAGGTTTGGGGGAGTATATTATACTATGACTATAGTAAGGAAACTATAGTAAGATTATTAAGGGCCCCTAAACCTATTAAGGGCCCCTAAACCCTAAACCCTTATAGTAGCCCTTATAGAACCCTTTAAGAAACCCGTTACAGGAACCTCCAAAAGCCTATTCTAATTATTATGGAGTTCACCACACCACCCACCCCCAAAGCCTAAGCCTGCTTTTTGAAGCCATAAACCCATGACGTTAGCAGGTCAGAATGGGGGCCTAAATAACTACCAATACTATTTTTGGGGTTTCTTTGGATAAATATAGTAAAATGGGCCCTAAAACCCTATTCTAAGCATTAAGGCATTAAGGCCCCTATAGTAGCCTCCGAGACGGAAGTGTTGCGAGGATCGGGCATTACTTTGCAGCTCTTGTGGAGTTCTGGCTCCGTGAGTGCGCCCCTTCTGCAGGTTTCAGGTGCGGTTTAGGGTTTAGGGTGTTATACTATGTTTCCAATTCTCGCAGCTGTATTTTGTACTGTCACTAACACAACCTGCTGCGACCACTGGCGTTAAGGAATCATTCATGCTGCTGTTTCTGCGGCTGCTGCCTGTGCATTTCTACTGCTGTGACAACTGCTGCAGGCACTGCCACTGCAAGTGCTGCTGCCACTGTGACTTGATTGTTACTGCTGCTGCTCCATGTCGACAACGACCGCGACGGCAAGGACATGTTACTCACCGTGTACGACTTACTTCATACTGTTTGCTACGACTTGTTTGCTTGCTTGCTAATTTGCACCGATCACGCTCCCAACGACCACACTTTCATCACACTTCATGCCTTACTGCCATAATCCGCTTTATTGCCACTGCCATCGCTGTGATTGCGACAACTTTGGCTGGCCATGCTTCTTCATAGACTCCTTTGTCCTTCCAGCAGCAGTGCTGCTGCTGCTTCGCCTGCTCCACCGCACTAGAGTTTAGGGTTTAGGTGCCACTGCTCCTACTTCGACCCTCGCTGCTACTTCTGCTCCAACTACCACTGACGGCAACGACGGCAAGGAGGTTGCCGACTGACATAACTATTGTGTCGGGTTTTGCTTTCTTTTAAGTCGTCATTGGTTGAGTTGAGTTGTTGGCTATGTTTTGGCAACACGACGGAGCTGCAAAAACAACTGGGTACTGCCGCACTTGCAGTCTGCATCCTAGTCATGGGCATGCAATCCATACTGTGTCCAGGGCTGCCACCACTCTTGTTATGATTCCTATCGTTGTTTTGTTCATAACCCCGATGTTGCATTGCCTTCTGCTTGGACAGAACCAACACTACATAAGATTGGTAGAATCATGTTGTGTTGATGTTTCAATCAGTTTTTGTTGCGTGTGTCAGAGTGCTGCCGGCGAGTCTGTCATGAACCGTCGTGAGGCCCCACCCGGCATTCCGGGTTATGCCTGTTTGCACCCTCTGCCTGAAGTTTCATGGTAAGTCGTAATCTAACCCTCAACTTACCCGAAACCCTATAAGCCCTTAGGCCCTAGCCCTAACCCGTACATCGCAAGTCCTCCGATCCTTGCCACTTGGAGTACTCGCGTCGCAGCTCAGGCCCTGCATTGCGCAGCCGCCGTGTGCTGGCGCGCCAGCACGTCGACGTAGCCGAGCAGAGCAACCAGCTGAAGCCAGTTGACAGCAAAGATGAGGAGGGTGGGCTTTGGAGACATGCTGGACACGCCAGCTTCCCAAAAAACCCTAAAACTCCTAAGCCCTAAATCCCTAAACCCAAGCCGCTTCATCGTCGCATCAGAAGGTTTGCTGCGAACTGCGAAGTTGCGGATGCAATGCCGTATTCCAGCAAGGAGCCTCACAGGATAATGTCGTGGGACTGTGGAGATTTGGAGATCCTTGCAGGTCCTTTGGGTTTGGGATTGGGAGTATGGGGCTTAGAGGTTCGGGGTTTTGACCTTTGGGGTTTTAGGGCTTTGAGTTTTCGGGGCTCAGGTCTAGGGTTTAGAATTAAAGCGTAGTTAGGGCTTGGGCTGAGTATTCACGGCTGGTTGTGATTGTTACCCCAAACCCTAAACCTTTAACCGGATCGCTGTGGAAAGGTTTCTGGCCGACTTGGACCCGGTGGTCAAAGCACCTTGATGTCATGGCACTATAGATAGGATGGTTTTGGTGCGCATTTTATGCCCGTTTATGTTAAGGACCGTTCCTTTTAAGGATTTATGTTGGTAATTGTTCGGCCCTATATACTCTATCTGTCCATCTAACTATCATCTACCCACTCACCTACCTACCTACCTATCTATTTGTTTGTCTATCTGTTTGTCTATCTTATATGTATATATATATATGTATCTTAAGGACTTGTATTAGAAAATGTTCGGGCCCGATCTACTATAATTGGCAGCTTTGGCTTCGTAGTTCCAGAAGAAACGACGTGAGGCTTTCTTTTAACGGTTGAGTTTCAGAGCATTGGGCTTAGAGTTTAGGGTGTAGGGTTCAGGGTATAGGGTTCAGAGAGGATGTTGACGATTATATTTTGTGTAGCTTTTCAGCTAGACCTGCGCAGCATGTTCAACGTGCTTGCAGATGTGCGTGATGGTGCCAGTGCCTGTGTGTTGACACATGCACAAACTTTGCACCTAGCTTCCAGGGGCTGCTTTCAGTCAGAGCCGGTGACAGCCGATGCCAAGGATGCCACCTATGTCGTCATGTGGCACGAAGGGTGGGGAAAAGTCAAGGGCGAGTCGTTTGATGACTTCGACCTCGCCTGCAAGCGGTTTGAAGCCTTCGAGGGCGGGCGCTTCGCTGCTATTCTGGTGGACGGCCGCTTTAGGGAGCTGCGCTACTATGGGACCCGAGGCAGGTGGATGCAATTTGCCTGGATTTCTGAAACTTGATATGCGAAGCATTCCAGCATTCGTCCGTCGCATGGGACATGGGGAAAATTCATCAGACATGCATGTGGTCCTGAGTGGCAACCTATGTTATGCCAGCTCACCCCAGTAGCGACAGCGATATCAGCAACATCCCGGTCAGTCGAAAGCAACAGCAACAACAGCAGCAGCAATAACCACGAAGCCCCCGTCAACAGCAGAAGCAAGCAACAAACGGCACCAGAAGCAAGCACAAACGGCACCAGCAACGGCCAACGACGGCAACAACAGCTAAGCCGGAAGCGACAGCAAGTTGAACTACCGGGACCGTTTGAGTGCATAACCCAACATACGAGAGCGCACGTGCAGCACAAGTTGACAACAAGGACGACGGCGACAACTATTGATGCCGCACGCACGAAAAAAAGGCTCATAGAAGCGACTCCTAGAGTAGTGTTCCCAAGAAGCTGTCGCACAACAGAACACTGGGATAGTAGAGTTGCAGCGCTTGACAGCCAAATGTGTATTTAGTGTCTTAACTTGCCGGTACATCGGGTCATGCTATCAAGACTTCGATAGGAGTGGTCATGACAGATTACAAATTCGAGTCACGTAGATACGATTCGGATGTCTGGGACACTGACCCGTGCAATGCCAATGAGGACATGATCAGTATCTAGACTCCTAGACCTGGACCTCGACACTAGCATCACTAAACTGTAGTCTTCTTATGGTTGTAGACTATTTGGTTACGATCCTGAAAGAAGAAGTTGTGATAGCAACCCCACCCCCCCCACCCNNAAAAAAAAAAAAAAAAAAAAAGTGTTACAGTACAGGCTGGGTCCTAGTAGGTCGGGCAGCCAGATCACCCCTCTCCTTCGGCACAGGTGATGTGGCGAAAGAGTTTTCCAAGTTCTGGAGCGAGAATTACCAGGCGTGTTGACCAAGGTCCACAATCATGAAGCCCCCTACCATGGCTCCTGTCACTGCTTTTTTCTTCAAGTGACTACTTCATGTCACGCCCCTCCGAGCTCAGAGACTCGAAACCAGGTCATGTTGGCGTCTCTTCGGCTCGTTGGTGTCAGGGTGAAGAGCAAGGAGTCTAGGAAACCTGACGACCGAGCAACCCTAAACCTTAAGCCCCCAAACCCTTAACCCCCAACCCCTAAACCTTAAGCCCCAAACCCTACACCCCTAAACCATAAAACCCCAAACCCTACACCCCGAAACCCTAAACCCTAAACCTCAAAACTCCAGACCTAAACCCCTAAACCTTAAAACCCCAAACCCTAAACCCCTAAACCCTAAAGGCCGAGCACGAAGATACCGAAGCAGAGCCCCCGACCTCAAAGCAGATGGGCCGTTCGACTGGCGTAGGGCAAAGTCCTTCCCCCCGAACCCTCAGAATATGTGCATACATATATGTATATATACACATAACTATTATCACTATAACTTTATAATATCTAACAATACATCATCTAACTATATCCTTAAGTTGTATAATATCTGTAAGAATATTTGAGAAAAATAGAATGCCTCCTTTGTCGACCTCTGCAGGGTCTCGGCGCCTTACACCTGGAAGCTGCCTTCCACCTCAGTGCCTCGGGCTCTTAGTAGAAAGGCAAAGGGGTTTTTGAGGTGTACTACAGGGGCCTTAATGATTACCTATACTATTTTGGGATGCCTTGTTTGACATGTAGTATAATCTACCCCCGAACCCTAGTCGAATTATTACGGCCCCTACATTACTACACCGACTTTGTTGTAAGGCTTGGAATGCTTAGAACAAGGGGTCTTTGGGATGTATTATACGGTGGGTGTATGCGGACTAAAATGAAGTAAGGGGATCCGATCTTGTTACTTGTGTTTAGGGTAGGCTGCCCGTGAAGGTCGCTGTTTGATGCTGTTTGATGGAGGTTTGGCAGGCTCAGCAGCAGGTTCAGCCATCCGTGCGTTCGGGTAATGTAAAAGCCTAAATAACTACCACTGATTTCCTTTGGGGTTCCTCATTCTGACTAATTATCGTATAAGATACACCATACCCCATTTTAGTCAGTCAGGCCTACAGGGCCTACATGTTATGACGCGTGACGTTGTGATCGGGCTCCGTTTGTTTGTGGCCGGTTGAGCATCGTGTGAGGATCCTGGAGCGCTCACGACATTGAATCGCAGAGCATGTTCAGAACAATGTAGCACCTCTATAGGTTTATGACGATGTATGGGTGTGTGTGTGTGTGTGTGCGCGCATGCCATATGCACATGCTTTCGTTTGTGTATTGTCTTGTACATGCATTGCCAGACCTTGGAGTGCCGTTTTGGGAACTGGGTGTGAAAACAGTGGTTTCACCTGTATTGCTTGCAGGATCAATACTGTCTGGGGGGTTCCTGATTATAGCTATAGTTTACTGGGCCCCAAAACCCTATTCTAATGATTAAGGCCCCTATATTACTCAGATGCAGCATGTAGTCGCAGTAGCAGGAGCAGTAGCGGCAGCTGTAGTTGTAGTCCCCTGTGGAGGCGTCGCAGTAGTGTTCACTGTTAGCCATAGACCTCCAGCATGTCAATCATGCACATGCTGTTGTAGGCACATATTGCCAGAGGAGTGGTGATGAAGGGCGCGACGTCCTGGTTCCTCGAAATTTGACAACCCCTAGGACCCTGAACCCTTTTTTGAACCCTCAAGCCGTCTCAAACTGCCAAGGAGCCCTTATAGAAACCCTCAAAAGCCAAAGCCTATTGAAGCCCCTTTGGTCCCTAGAACCTAAGAGCCCTTATAGAATCCCTACAAAGCTCAATAAAACACAAAAAGGCGCCGAATCTGTGGAGCCCTCTTGAAGCCAGGCTTGGCGAGGGGGCCAAGGGAGGTCGACGTGCTTGGCTCTCGCTTCTCCGGAGGCCTTGGCGATCTTAGCGAGTACAATCGAAGCTGAGGGTTTAGGGCTTTGGGGTTTAGGGATCAAGTCCTAAACCCTTAGTGTGTAGGATCTGCGTAGCACCGTACATCCTAAACCTTAGCAGCTTTAGAGGTGTGTGTGTGTGTGAAGTCTTTACAGCACTAAGAGTTGTGGAAAAGCGGCATGGGGCAAGCCTGGGATTTTGGTTTTCTTGAGTTTTGGGGTATTTGGTTTTTAGTGGTCTGCGTGAAGAGTGCGTAAATTTCTGGGGATCCATGAAGCCTCGACCAGACAGGAGGTGTGTAGCAGTGTAGAAGGAGTCTATTGGTTATAGTGTCTTGCTAATTCCTTACTGCATGCCTTCGGACACCCCATCTTCTGATCCTCCGAAGATGTATATTGTTATTTTTGGGTGAGACCCTAAAGCCTAAACCCTAACCGAGATCCTTGAGTTAGGAGTGATACTCCTTAACCTCAGACCTGTGGCGCACATAGTAAAAGCGTATACTACGCACGTCTTTTTGTTCGGGCGGCTTTGTGCACCTATCTAGACACAGCCCAAACACCGAGAGAGCACGAGGAACTCTCGAGAATTTTTGTCAGCCCATAGAGAGCCCTATACTACCTCAACCTGTTTAAACTTTTAAGCCCCGTATGTAGAATCCTGTAAGATCGTCAGCCCATATATAGTGCTCCACACAATCCCAGACGCTAGCCCCATATGCCAGTTCACAGATCCCGCTGCAAAAAAAAACAGTCAGACCCTATGCCGGACCCTTGACTCTGGCCCTACCTATAGTCTCCATTGTAGTTCCTTTTTTTTGGTTTAACCAATGATATATTAGGAATTTATAAGGTATCCCCAAAAAGGAACTACAATGGAGACTATAGGTAGGCTCCAAACCCTCTACAGCCCATGAGACCCTGTAGCCCTTAACCCTACACCGTTGTAGGCTAAAGAGCCCTATGCAGCCCCATGCGTGTACAATCCTGTAGAACCCTGCAGCCCCAAACCCTAAAACCTGATCCCTAAACCCTATATTCTAATCCCTAAACCCTAAACCCTATAGATCCCTGGAGGTTTCTTGCACGAGTCGCTGTGTTGGCGGATCTTAGAGGCAAGTGCATCGGCTGCATACGCGGAGTCTTGGGTGGTTTAGGGTTCAGGGTTTAGGATTTAGGGCTTGGGGTTTAGGGTTTAGTGTTTATGGGTTGAGTTATGGTTGGGGGTGTCTACAGGGTTGCTCTGTCTGGAGTTTAATGAGGGAAATGGGGTTTGATACAGCTCAATTGCAGCTTTTCAGGATTCCAAAACGGATAATTATAGTGTCTATACGCCTTAACAGTTCAGGGTTTTCTAAGACTTTCCTGGACCCTTAATAACCTACCTTATGCTTATATGAGGACATCATAATAAGGAACCCTAAAAAGGTAGGTTCTTGAGGGTCCAGGTAATGTAGGGCCCTATTTAATTACTTATACTATGTTGGGGGTTCCTTATTATCATTATAGTATAATATGCCCCAAAACCCTATTGTCATTGTTAAGGCCCCTAAACCCTAAGCCCTTATGGTAGCCCTTATAGAACTCTTTCAGGAACCCTGTAAAGGAACCCCCCCCCACACAAAAAAAAATAAAAAATAAAAAACTATTCTCATTATTAAGGTCCTACATCGTTAAACGATTTGGGGGACCATGGGTTCCAGCGTATGGTCACGAGGGTTTGGGGTTCAGGGTTTAGGGTGTAAGGTTTAGGGTGTAGGGTTCAGGGTTTAGGGATCATCAGTTCGTCAGCTCATTCAACAGCGTATCCGACAGATTAGCTCGTAAGACCATGAGGATTGTGCGTACTTAGCCTTGGACATTGGCCGGGCGAGCTCCAATCAAGCCTGTGTAAAAGGGTGTAGGGTTCAGGGTTTAGGGTTTAGGGGTTTAGTTGAGCGCTTAACCTGTGGAGAACATGCTGTCCAAGTCGAGTCGACTATCCACGCGATAAAACATGTTCATGGCAACGTGTCCCAGCCATGCAGCCTGAACATGGAGTCGAGAAGTTGGATTGCAGTTCGAAGTTGAAACTTGTGCATTTGTTCGCTTCGTGTCTGACAGCCGCCGAGAGCGGTTCAGGCTTCTGTGTCCCGTGCATGATTGTTGACATTCGCCGCAAGAGAGATTCGTTGGCACTGACTGTGTGGACTCCTAAACCACCCAGAGAGCCCAATACCCCATAATTGTGGAATATACCTTGAACCATAGTTTTAAAGTCCCCGTAATTTCCGGTCTATATCCAATTCTGGGGTATAGGGCTCTCTGGGCAAGCCTTGAAATAGATCCTGAACCCTAGATCCCTGATCGGAAAGCTCGACCGAAAGCCAGAAAGTACACGCACAAACAAAGTCTCTGAACTGCTGAACCCCCCAAACCCGGAAACGTAACCCCTAAACGCCAAAGCCAAGCAGAACACGATGGAGCCCTCAAGGGAACCCCTACCCTAAACCCTAAACCGTAAAGGAAGCCTTTAAAGGAACCCTTAAAGAAGAGCCCTTCGGGAAGCCCAAAAGGAAGCCTTCGTAGGAAGCCTTAAACCCAGAGAGCCCAATACCCCTTAATTAAGTAATATAGCTTAAACCACAATATTAAGGCCCCAATAATTTAAGGTATATATTCCTTAATTTATGGTATATTCCTTAATTAAAGGTATATTCCTTAATTTAAGGGGTCTTGGGCTCTCTGGGTGAAGGAGTCGAAGTTCCAAGGAATACGTGTCCGCTTGGCTCGACGGCCGGAGGTGGTCAAGGAGCTCGAGGACATGCTCCCCGATCGGATTATTCATGACTTATGATATTTATATTTTGAAATTATTTTTATCACTATCATTGTATTGTTATTATGATTGTTAAATTAGTATGTTTATTTATTTTGTGTTATTACTATTATCATTATTATAACCTTTATAGCATGATTGTTTATTATCATCAACTATATAATGGTCGATTGTTACACGGTTTAGAGGGGGTTCAGGGCCGCTGGAAACGGGCTTCTAAATGAGCGATTAGGGTTTAGGGCCACTGGAGTGGGGTTTCTAAACCCAAAGCCACCCAAAGCCCACCTTTCTGAAGGCAATTGCATTTCATAGTTGTAAAGAGATTGTGCTAAGGAGCCCTAAAACGGTTGGTGCGGCGGTTGAGGTACGGTAAACCTTAATCCCCTATACACCTTATTACCTTGAACAGTGCTAAGATCTGCGCACCTTTGGCAGGTCTGGCCTTGAAACATGATATAAGTCATACATTTGCGTAGCATGGTACTGGGGCACTGTGGATAGAAGGGTAGAGGGATCCACTGTGGCGGGCTCCCTTGTGCAAGGAAAGAATCCGATAGGGATCTTGCGCTTTGGTACTCACATGGAAGATGTGAGTGTGTACCGGAGATAGGCCATGCGATGTTGCTTCGTTGCAAATCCTGTCTTGGCTGCGGCATTCAAGCACTGAGAGTGAGAACCACGAGGCAAGGAGCTCGCGGAGATGTAGTTCTCTTGATCACGCAGCATGCCAAATACAGTAGCCAGTCCAGATGCTGGCATTGCACGCCTCTGCTCCACCAACCGGCAAGAGTCATTGATTCTGAGGCAGACATGAAGCGGCTCGTCTCACCGTTGAAAAGCGCAGTCCACCCTGTCGACCGGTGTTTTCAGACAAGCTGACCCGTTGTTACTACCATCGGTGTTACTGATATTGCATTCTGACGATGCCTCTAGTAACTCTAGTAGTGATGATGATGATGATCGGGATCATGACAATCACCGCAAACGAGTCTTGTTGTTCGTTGCCTTCGGTGTGAAAGATGCGCCTCCATCGTCAAATCCCAAGCCAACGTCCGCTGCAGACAAAAAGGGTGCAAGCTTGAGTCTCGTGCTAGAAACTTGAGGCCGCATGCACTTATCATCCCGATACTCATCTATAAAATGTTGTACTCCGGAACCCTTTCTAATCTTTAAGGTGTATATAGCACCGCAAGCCATGTCCCAGCGCATCACCGCTCGCAGTCTTACCATGACCATGGTTGGTTTACGCTTTCCTTCGCAAGGCCGTTGACCCAGCCCTTCAACCTGACTGAAATTAAAAAAAGACTACGGGCTCGATCTGCAGGTGTTATGTTCCCGAAGTATCCCGAAGAGCTCGGACTCCCCACAGCTTGCAGGAAGAGTGTAAGTGGGGCTGTGGAGTGGAGGTTTTTTTGGCCGGTGAGTTCAGGATCGAATCACTATGCGCGCTGCATCTTCGCACCGCCACCCTCAAATACAAAAGCACGAGAGCGAATATCATTGGAATTTTCGCAGCCACAGCCCCTATTTGAAGCCTGAAGAACCTACCTTGTTTTTAGGGTTCCTCATCATGATTTCCTTACATAAGTCATTGAAAAGGGATGTTATTTAGGGTCCAGGGGAAACCCTAAACCCCAAGGCTCGGTGCTAGCCCTTCGTCGCGCTTCCTCTTGCGCGGCTGCATTTTCTACGAGGTTGGCCGGTGCGCCTGCCATGGGTGCAGATTTTCGTGCGCAGCCTTCTTAATAGAGGGGACACTACAGGCCTTAAGGCTTCATTCGAACTGCAAGTATGTTTTTTGGGGGTGTTTTGGGGTTCCTTATTGTAGGTATAGTAGAACGGTATAACCGCAAAGTTCTATTCTAAGTGTCAAGGATTTCTCCGTAACTCTATTCCTTGCTCCAGCCTCGAGCGGACCTCGGCTAAACCCTATACCCGCAGCGGAGTGGAGACACGATCATCTTCCAAGGCACACCACATACCGAAGAGCTTGCGTGGCCTACGTGGCTTGTTTGTTGGGTGCTTTTTAGGATCCTAGCCATCCCAACAAAGTGCTAGACACGGCCTAGGGTCCAGGTATGTTGTAATTGTTTGTTTTCGGTGAGGCCGGAGGGGGGGGGGGAAGGTGTTTTTAACTTGAGGATCCACTTTGAGGGTGTCCTTATGGGTAGTTCTCTAAATTAGGTCCCTTTTAGGATCTTTTTGATAAGGGTGCCGTATTATTGTGGGGACCTAAACAGGGACCCTGAGATAGAGACTTATCCTTTTGATCAAGACGGGGCCTTAGGTGTTACATTCTGAAACTACCGTTTTGCCTTCGTGCTTCTCCCGAATGCTCCCAACCTAAAAGGCCCTAAGCCCTACATCCGAAACCCTAAACTAAGCCCGTCAACATATACATATCATGTACATTCACGTATATTTCTATAGATGTATATATGTACATGTGTATATATATATATATAGAGCGTCTGAGGCCCGGAGCTACTGACACGACTTTTTCGCAAAGAATGCCCAATAGCCACAGACCGAAACTTCAGCCCGAAGCTGGAGACGTCGAAATCCAAGCATTACCGTAACCCTACCTGTTCAAAGGTCCCTTGCTTCTGGTTTCCTTATACAGGTCCGTAGAACGATGGGTTGTTGGGGGCTAAAGTGCGCCCTGAACCCGAAGGGGCCGTAGGCCCGAAACGCCCAAACCCTAAACCCTAAACCCCAGACCCTAGACCCTAAACCCTAAACCCTAAACCCAAATCGGGGCAGGATGAGCTCGTTCTACGCCACCGCAGTGCAGATG